>VDFB02333855.1:0-26398 GCA_007258455.2 Sequoia sempervirens | reverse complement strand
TATGACTAGAATCAACCATTCTATTGTGAATGTGTGTTTAAGCTCAGATAGGTTTCATAAAGGTTACCTGACCAATCACTTCTCCTGATTGATACTTCCCCTCCCTTCTAGAGGATTGAACTTGTACCTACAACCAACTTAGTACAACACTAAGGTAGTTAGATGTTCATAATAAATCCGCATGCATCATAAAACTTTAGCATATTCATATAGCAATGTATGTTCTTCATCAATGTAAACATATTTACTCTTCCAAATCCATATTTAGCATTTATCAACACTTTCACATAATACCTATTTTAGTATTCCATTCTTTTAGCAAGAATATCAAAATCATGATTGCATTTATCATCCTTTTTACTTGTGAAGGTAAAAGTAAATCAGTAACAACAAGATGGGGTGTGACAAGTATCCATGTGTGAATCTCATCTATTAATATTTTAAGCCACATGATTTCTTTATTGCTTCTATTGCACTCCTATATTCATATTTTGTGAATAAAAGAGCAACAATAGGTTAATTTTTACTCCATGTGAGAAGATTTGCACTAAATTCAAATATCTATAGGCAAAGGAATATTTATATTGAAATAGAACCACCGCAATAGTTAGCATCAAAATAACCATATAGATTTATATTTTTGGTGTAAGAATAATCAATGGCATTATTAAATATGTACCTTAGTATGATTTTAGCCATTTTCAGTGATCCACATATGCATCTTACATAAATTTAGATGCAATTCCTACTTCATAAGTAATATTTACTCTACATATAGTATGGTAAAATAACCTTCCTAATAAGTGCCTATATAAAATAGAATTAGTATTTTCACATGGAGATTCAAGGTAAAATTTAATACCAATTTTAATATAAATAATAGTAGGTTTGTAATCAATCATATTTATTTTTTTAAAGTGAACCATGCATGTATCTCACTTGCGATACCATAATGAAGTGATAATCCTATAAGATATTCATTCTAAAAAATGGTGTTAAAATATTAAATTTGTTTTTGATTAGGGGAAAAATAGGTTTTGATGGGACTCAAAACCCATTACAAACAAGTTTTGAAGGGACCCAAAACCCCATCCAAGCAAAGCATGCTACTAAAAAGATAATCCATAGACCAACAATAACCCATCAACAGTAGCATTGAACAAAAAAACAAGACTACACAAGCTTCTAAAAAGGTTTTGAAGGGACCTTGAACCCTTTACAACCCTAAAATTAACCTATCTCCAATCCTAGCCTCTCTTAAAGCTCTCAACAAAATGAAAATACTCTAAAATAAAATCTCTTTGATCACTAAGCACTCAATTACTGTCTCATGCATAAAACTACAACAAAATTACAAATGAATAAGAAGAAATTAGAATGAATGAGTGTAAAAAAAGGTAGATAAGATGCCTCTATTCATACCAAAATATGAAAAACTCAATACTACAAACAAAATACTAAATCCACCACATTTTCTCTCCTTACTACCACCATTTCAACAACAAACTAAAAATGCATCGACTCAGCCATCTAGAATGAAATGTGGATGTTTTAAACTCATAATTTGCAACACATAAACAGTCCTATGATTTCCCGCTTCTTAAAATGGATGAGTCACCCTTTCTCAAGTGACAACAAAGACTCTTTTACTGAGTCAAAACATAGTTATGTAACATATCTATAGGTTTCCTAATTGCTAAGCAAGTCGACTACCTTCTCATGCTTCATCCAACTCTATCCTAACAAAGTCTACATGCTAATATTTAGCTGTGTGTTGCTCATAGACTTCTATTTTCTCTATTACACCTATTATGGTGCTGCATACTTTACACTGTTGGTGTAATTAATTAATTAATTATTACACTAACATAAGTTAACTTAGGTCTTGCATTTAATTAATTATGTCCTAGGTTGCATTATTAGATAAATCATTTAATAAATGGGATAATATTCCCTCTCCTAGTTTGTGGGATAAGATTCCTTCTAGAACTTATCTCATCATTTAATGATCATCACCATTAGGGTTCACATGTTGTTAGATTATGACACATGGCTACATCTCATGCATATTAGGGTTTACCTCTTGCCTATTTAATCAGGCATCTTGTTCATTTGTATAAATCATATCAATCATTATCAATAGAATTTTCAATCAGCATTCCATTATTGCAACACTTCTTTTGTGGTTGATTATCTTTCATGGCTAAAGTCCTTTATTGAAGCTTCAGGGGCTGTGCAATCCATTATCTCAACATGGTATCAGAGCTAGTCCATTGAAACATCAACCCTAGATCCAGGAAGTTTGGAGTGCAAGATTCATGCAGGCTTAGGGTTTTATGTTGTAGGCTAGTTGGTTCTACCCGGGAGCCAAGCTATTTTCTAGTGCAGATCAGGCCCTCTTCGTCCTCTCCATCGCGTTCAGAAGGCCTCAAAACCCACAGATCGCCTGTTCATTTGTCAAAATTAGAGTAGATTCAACCAGGAGCCTTGAGGTATAATCTAGGGTTTGCATTTTTTGTACAAATCAGTACATGTTTGCAGAAAAAAATCATCCCTGTAAGTCCTCCATCAAGGCAAATTTTTTTTAGAAAAATCAAAAAAATATTTGGCTTTTTTTGGGAAAAAATTTTCTATAGTATTCGGCAAAAATTTAACTCTGTAGGGTTCAACCTGCAATTAAAATATCCGTCGGCAGATTTATTTTTATGCGCAGGCTATAGTCCTTTATCCGTCGGTAGGGTTTATTATTCTATCGGCATTTTACCGACTGTTGTAGATTCGTCACCCTGTGTCATCTGCCTGCTGCAAATTTGTCGGCCCATCCCATCGCTGACCTCCGCTGCCGTCACCGCTGCCAGTGTTCTTCCCGGCTCCCGTCCGTTGGTGTATCCTCCCGGCGACTGCAGACCTCCCGCCGACCGCAGCCGCCGACCACTGTTTTCTGTCGAAGACTTCGGCCTGCTCCCGCAGACCTCCATTGGGTTCTCCTCCAGCCGCATCACCATCTCCGCCTCCGGCCTGCCACTCCGATGCTGCCCAAGTGGCAGAGATTTTCTTTTCACTGCCAGCGCAGCCCGCGGTCCTATCACCAACCAAGGGCCGGAATTTTTTGCCCTAGGGTGCTCCATTTTTGCGCCCAGTTAGCCAGTACCTCATCCAATCGGGCAGAATCTTCCGGAGGCCATATCTTCTGCATACGGTATCAAAAATTTGCAAATGATATATCGTTGGAAAGGTATTTCTGTCAAATTTCCAGTGGTGTGCTCTATTTTTTCAGATTCTGCTCCTATAATTTTTTATTCTCAGTTGAAGTGGAAACCCTAGTTTTTTGGGTTTAGAGGTTCTTTCTCGCTTTTTAGTTTGTTTCAGAAGCGTCACTTCAGTTGCTAGTTCATCAGATATCTGCATTCAATTTTTTTTTTTTAGAAATATTTGTCTTGGTTGTTGTTCTTCTCCAATGGTTGAAACAGGATTTGAGATCCTTACTCCTCACAATTATCATACATGGAAAGTCAGTATGCAACGTCTCCTTTGGTCAAAGGGAATTTGGTCCACTTTGAATGAGAATCAACCTCATCTTACCAGGGAATATGAGAAATTCCAGCATCAGACTAAGTGCGAAGAGGCAATGGGGCTCATTGCTATTCATGTATCTACCTCTTTGTTCTTCCATATTGAGGGGTGCCATACTCCAAAGGAAGTTTGGGACAAGCTCAAGGATATTTTTGGTTCAATTAGTGATGTTCGAGCTTTACAATTGTAGGCAAAACTTTCCTCTCTTGTTGTTGATCAATTTCCTTCCATTGAAGACTACCTAGTAAGGTTTAAGTCTTTACGAACTTAGCTTACAAGTTGTGGAAAAGATAAGTCTGACAAAGAATGAATTTTCATGATTTTATCTAAGTTGAGAGGTTCTTTTTCATATTTTGCTACTTCTTTCTATTCCACCATGGATGGCCTTGGTGATAGTTTTGTTATGCCTTCATTTGAGACTTTTTGTGAAAGGCTAACCTGAGTGCAATCCAAGCTCACTCAAGCTGATACATCCACCAAGTCACATGCTTTGGTGGTAGGACCATCAAAAGGAAAGGGTAAGCATAAGGGAAAATCAAAGTCAGGAACTTCTTTTGAATCATCTTCTCAGCCTAAGGAAGACAAGCCAAAGAGAGAAAGGCCCAAGTGTAACTTTTGCAATGGGCTTGGTCACATTGAGGATAATTGTTTCAAGAGAGAGATACATGAGCTTCGAAAAATACTTAAGGATCACAATATCACTCTCCCACCTACTACAGTCAAATCTCCTCACTCCCCCTCTCATGAAGAGTCATCTTCTGGTTTTGCTGGCATTGCTACTTCTGACAATCTTGGACAGGGACATGCTTTGATCACTACCTTGGTTGATAATAGAGAAGGATGGGTAATTGACTCTGGTGCTTCTAGGCATGTCACTTCTTCTCAGCACCATATCTTGTGGGATACTCTGAGGCCTGCCGACTTTGATCGAATGTTCACAACCAATGCATATATTGTCTATGTTGCTGGTCTTTATGATGTTGATCTTGATGGTAGGAGGTTAGAAAATGTTGTCTACATTCCTCAGATTGCTCACAATTTGTTGTCTGTTTATCAACTAACTCAAAAGGGTTTGAAAATTGAATTCACTTCAGAACTTGCTATCATCAGAGATAGGTTTGATGTCCTTGTTGCCTATGGTCAAGCAGATCATCATTCCAAGGTCTACAAGTTCACCAAATTTTGGGATCGAGATCCTCTTATTCCTAACTCTCCAGATTCAAGGGTAGGAAGCACATCTTCTCCTCCTCCTCGCCAAGGTTGTGGAGGCTGGCTTAACTTGGCTCTTTGCATGGCACCATCTTCTTCCTTTGCCACCTCTCCGTTGAGATTTGCTTCAGCAGGGATGGATACATTTTATTCTTTAGACTTGTGGCACTTGGATGGGTTCACTTCAGGTCTATCTGACTTGGCTACTCAGTTTCACATTGGTCTTGAGGATATTCTCGAGGGGACTACTCTCCTTTATGGGGGGGCTATCTAGTCCACATCTTTTTTTGTATATATGTGATGGTTGTAGTCCTTGGGGGGATAATGTTGAGTCCTCCAAACATCACTCTTCCATCTGTTTTGCATCTCCTTTTTGGGGAGGGGTTTTGTTCCCACTGGGTTTTCCCCTTTTCTCCGGTTGTGGGAGATTTTTCTGCATCTTCATGTACATGGGTACCTAACATGGCCTCGTAGCTAGGACCCATCATCATCTTGCATAATCATTGCATTTTCCTCCCTAAGTTGCACTTATGGGGGGGTGTTGGTGTAATTAATTAATTAATTTTTACACTAACATAAGTTAACTTAGGCCTTGCATTTAATTAATTATGTCCTAGGTTGCATTATTAGATAAATCATTTAATAAATGGGATAATATTCCGTTTCCTAGTTTGTGGGATAAGATTCCTTCTAGAACTTATCTCATCATTTAATGATCATCACCATTAGGGTTCACATGTTGTCACATGTTGTTAGATTATGACACATGGCTACATCTCATGCATATTAGGGTTTTCCTCTTGCCTATTTAATCAAGCATCTTGTTCATTTGTATAAATCATATCAATCATTATCAATAGAATCTTCAATCAGCATTCCATTGTTGCAACACTTCTTTTGTGGTTGATTATCTTTCATGGCTAAAGTCCTTTATTGAAGCTTCAGGGGCTGTGCAATCCATCATCTCAACATACACATCATTATGTTGTACATGGGTTTCCATATTAGCAACAACATTAAAGAAAATACCTTGCTTTACTGCAGTGTAGGTTTTAAGCACTTATATCACGCACTTAACATTTAAACTATACTTATTTAAGCTATGTGTTATGCTTTAAACTTCTCCATTAAGTGCTATATTCATGCACATCATATTATTGCCATGTTGTTGGCTTTAAACACTTTTCCCACTCTTCTTTTGTTTGCTTTCATTAAACATTACATTATAAATTATACGTTGCATTGACTCTTTCATATATGCGCTTCACTTTATCATTTCGTTGGCTTTAATATAAGCCATGCTTTGTAATATTGTTCACATTATATATGTGTCCTAAGCTAACTATAAATCATTCAAAATACTTCTAAATATATCAATATATATACTATTAATTGAAACGAAGAAAAAAAGGGTAGGTTCAAACACATATATAGGGTTTTATACTAAATTTGGGATATTTCACCAAAATTATTATAAATAGAAAGGGAAAAATTGGGTGAATGAACCCACCTATTCTTCTATTTCATTTAGGAAATTAGATCCCTCAAGTTAAAACCCACTTTCAACCCTTAGGTGAGTGAATTCTTTGAAGAATCTTCCAATTTCTCTTTTTTGCAAGGATGGGGGTCTAGGCCAAACAACACTTTGGGGAAAAAGATTAAAAATAGAAAATCAACTCCAAAATGCAATCTATCACTTGGATTTAGAAGATTTAGCATAAAACTGAAGGAACCTACAAACTTTCTGAAGAATCTAGAAGAGATAAATGTTGTGTACCTCTCACAAAAAGGTGTTTCCAGAAGTTGTCTGAGGACTTATTCACCCTATGGCGAATGGGTCCTTGATAGGGCTCTCTAAAATCTATTTTTGGGTTCTTTGCTCCTGTTTCTACATTCCCAAATTCTCAATTTTCATCATCAGATAGTCAGAAATAAATCTAGGATCTGAATTTCCGTGAGATGACAACAAAGGTGACAACTTTGCAATTTTGCAACTTTGAAATATTCAACTTCTCTTCAACATAAAAATCTGCAACACAAAAAGAGAGGGGGGAAATGTTTGTTTTTGGGTGAATGGGGGTTTGCCTTGCTCAAACCCCATTTTAGTAATTAAACCTTGAATTGAAACAAAATAGCATGAAAGGGATGATGAATGGACAAATCAATGTCACAACTCACCAAACCCTTGTATGAACCTTTGGTAATGGAGGTTTGCAACTTGCATGAAATGGATTCAATGGATGTGGATCTTGACTTCGAATCTTTACTTGAAATGATACTTTGAATGCTTGATTGAATCATGAAACCTACATCACAATGTTATCTCCAAAAACATGCATGACTCCACATAACTTTGACATAATGCTTGGATCTTGATTGCTGCAAAAAATGATGAAGAGATCCTCCCTTGAATACTCTTGACAATAATCTTGGATCTTGTAATTGATCTCTCAAAATTCTAATGTTGATTTGATAAAATAACCTTGTATTTATAGTAATTTATCCTTAATTTCCCAAAATTCAAATATCACAAGCCAACATTGAAATATAGATTTGAAAACATTAAAATACCATCAAAAACATAATTTGAATTTAGGTCCTAGGTCACTCACCTAGGACACACATTGCTCAATGAGGAGTGTTATGTCATGTCATTAATGAATGTTGGGTTTTCCACTACGGAAATTGCAATTAATTAGGCTTGGATTTGAGTTAAAGAGGAAAATTAAGGAAAATTAACCTCAATTAGTTAATGAAACCCTAAATAAGTGTGAAAGTGTAAAGAGGTACACTTTACAACACCACATTAAGGAAAAATTAAGTCCATTTTAATTAATAGGGCCCTAAGATTAATGTGAATATGTAAAATACATATTACAACATTAAATTAAGGCATAATTAAGTTCATTTTAATATTAGTTCCAAATAAGTGTGAAAAGACTCACATGTGACTAGAGAAGAGATGGCGTTCACGTGCTCTATAAGCCGAGCTAGGGCGTCCGTGCCCTAGCTCATTCTCTGTGTTCTGTTCGCTACTGCGTTGTGGGGGGTATTTTGCTGCATTCGGGGTCTATGGCGGGGGGTATCATTTGCTAAAATTTCTTTTGGATCCTTCTTCCTATGCCGACGACTGTTGTGTGAGGGTTGGCATCCATTGTGCTGGACGCGGGCTCCCTCTTTAGCATTGGAGACTCTTCTTTGGTGCTGTCAAGCTGTGTACAACTTGTCTTGGTGCCTAATCTCCTCCTTTACCCGCGTGGGTCTATGGTGAGGGTGAGTGGTCTTGGGGTTGTTGCTTGGTTGGCCGACCATTTTGTGGGGCCTTGGGAAGAGACCATTTTGTGGGGCCTTGGTTCTTCCCACTGTTGTGTGGGTTTTGTCTATTTTGGAGGCTTTCTTGCTGCCACTTGGGTGGCTTCTGGGTGGAGGGGGTTATTTCTTGCCCTTGGGGTTTTTCCTTTTCTTGCAATAGTGACTTGGGGGCTTGCATGCCTGCCAGGGTTTTTGATTTTAACTATGTCATGTGGGGAAACATCCGGGGCTAGCCCCAAATTGGATTTCTGATCAACATGTGGTTCGAAGCTTTCGGCACATGGCGGGAATGTTTTTGACAATACACTATTTTCACCAGAGATGGAGATGAATGATCTAGGAATGGCTAGTAGTTCCCAGATAACGAAGATTAATGGGTGTTTGGAAAGATGCAAAGAGAGACCAAAATTGATTATTCCGATGGAGATGCTTGCAGATGATATTGAATACTATTCGAGGCACTCCTTTTATTGCAAGTTCATGGGTTTGAGAGTTTCACTACAATTTTTGGAATCTTGGGCCTAGCGGACATGGATGCCGGAGGGGGAGATGGAGATTAGGCTCCTTGCAAACAACTATTTTATGGTCTCATTTGATTGCATGGTGGATCAGAATCGGGTCTTTGATGGTGGTCCCTATTTTTATAACCAGGTGGGATTGTTTATCAAGCCATGGCATATAGGCTTCAACCCGACTGAGGTGCTACCAAGTCGAATTCCGGTTTGGGTTTGGTTGTCATGGTTTCCGGTTGAGCGCTAGTGGGATGATATGTTGCATTTGGTGGATTCAATGCTTGGTAAACCTGTTGGGTCTTCACATCAGAAACAATTTAAAAAGGTAATGAATTTTGCTCGTATTTGTGTAGAAATTGATTTAAGCAAGCCATTGCCAAATGTTTTTGAAGTGAGTGTTGGATCCTATACTTGGGTACAACAACTAGATTATGAAACCCTACCGTTTCGGTGTTGTTTCTGTCATGAATATGGTCACTTGTAGCGTAGGTTCCCTAGGGCTAAGCCTATGGTGCCCCAGCCTTCTCAGCCTTCTCGCAATCCACCTAGGGTTGATAAGGGGAAGGAGCCTATTCTGGGTGATGGTAACGGTGATGATGGTTATGTCCCTGTCAAGGCTCACAATAGGAATCAAGGGCAGAAGCAGACCTTGAGGGAGAGGTAGGATGATGACACTTTTAATAGGTTTGAGGTGTTGGATGATCTCAGCCAGCAGGAAATGAATCTGGGGTTGATGAACTTGGATCAAGGAACTTTGGGTACAGGACAAGACGGGCCTCCTTTGGAAGCTATGCAGGTTGTGCAGGAGGTTGGTGTTGGGCAGATGGATACGGTTCAACAATTGGTTGTCCATGCTGAACATGATTCTACTATTGGAGCTATGAAGAGTGGAGGAGGTGGATCTCCATTTCCCCTGAAAGAAGGTACATAAGTGGGTAAGAGCTCTTTGTCCTCTTCTCGCTTGGGTATTTTGCAAAAGGAACTAAAGAAAGGGGTTGGTGAGAGGACCTCCAAGCTAGGAAGGAAAAAGGATATGGATAAGATTAAATTAGCTGGAGAAACTTTGGTGGAGTCAGGGTCAATCAAGACTCTGGATTCGCATTTTTCATGCCCCCAAAAATGATTGTTCTCTCATGGAATGTAAGGGGCTTGAACAGTGGCCCTCAAAAAAAAGTTGTTCGTGATTTGGTTAGGAATCATTCTCTAGATGTTCTTTTTCTTCAAGAGACTAAATTATCTGTGGATAATATGTTGGACATGGCACCTAAGCTGTGGAAATATGGTGAATGCTAGTGTGTGGGGGCTCTTGGTGCTTCTGGAGGGGGGGGTGGCTTGCTTTTGGAACCCTCAGAAGATTTTCCCTCTTTGGTGGACGTCCTCTAGATCCTCTATGTCCTTGGTTTCCTCTTGTTTTGAGATTGGTGAGTGTATTCTCCTATCTAATGTGTATGCACCTATTGAGTTTCAGGGTAAACAGCTTCTCTGGTCCCATCTTTGTTTTGTTCGTAGCTTAGCTCCTTTCCATCTGTGGATTATGGCTGGAGATTTTAATGCTATTGTGGAGTTGTCTAAGAAAAGAGGTGGTATTCCTAGGTTGGAGCCTTATGCTCTGCTATTCAGGGATAGCATTTCAGATTTAAATCTTATTGATATTCAACCCAGTAATGGTCGTTTCACTTGGAATAATAGGAGAATTGGTGAGAGTTGTGTTGCCGAGAGGCTTGATCAATTCTTGGTTTCCTATTATTGGGTTGGAGACTTGTGGTCTACTAGATCTAAAATTCTAGATTGGAGAGGTTCTGATCACTGGCCCATAAAGCTTAATATTATTTCTGCTCGGGCGCCTCTTTCTCCCTCCTTTAAATTCCAACTTATGTGGTTACAAGATTCTACTCTTCGTGACCAAGTGGTTGTGTGGTAGAGGATTGGGAGACCTGCTTTTGGTACGGAAATGTACACTTTTTCCAAGCTTCTTTAGTTTGTCAAATATCAGCTTAAAAGGTGGAATCCAAGATGTTTTGGTAATATCTTTCATGATAAGGTTGCTGCTCAGGATGAGTTGAATAATATTACGTGGTTGATTTGTGAGAATGGGTCTTCTGAGGATCTTCTGAGGGAGGAGGCTAGGACTCTGAAAGTGGTTGAGGAATTGGAGTTGCGGGAAGAGATCTATTGGAAGCAAAAGGCTTGGGTTGAATGGCTGCAGGAGGGTGATAAAAACTCTACTTTCTTCTTCAATTCTATGAAGGACAGGAGGCATGGTAATTCCATTTCTGCTCTGGTGAATGATAGGGGGGAACGTCTTGCCTCATTTCAGGAAATCTCTGCTGAGGCTTCTCAGTATTTTTCTACTTTATTTAGGGAGGATTCGCGAGGGGGCTCTGTTGAGGAAGCATAGGTTCTTTCTTGTATTCCTCAACTGGTCTCCAGGGAGGCGAATGAGTATCTGATGAAAGAGATCTCTCTTGATGAGCTGGAGGGGATTGTGTTTTAGATGAAGAGGGGTAAAGCTCCTGGCCTCGATGGTTTCCCGATTGAGTTTTTTCAAGAATTCTGGGATATCATTCAGTTGGATCTTCTGGCAGTTGTCCTTGAGTCCCAGAGGAATAAGCAAATGCTTCATGCCCTGAATTCCACCTTCCTTGATCTCATCCCCAAGTGTGATGGGGCTGATAGGTTATCTCAATTCCAGCCTATCTCTCTTTGCAATGTGGCTTATAAAATCATATCCAAGTTAATGGCTAAGAGGTTGAAGAAGTGGATTAAAGTGTTGATTTTAGAGGAACAGAGTGGTTTTGTGGTGGGCCGTCAAATTCTTGATGGGGTTTTCATTGCTACTGAGACCATCCATTCCATGGACAACTCCCATGAGAAGGCAATGTTCATTAAGCTGGATATGGCAAAGGCTTATGATAGGGTTAGATGGTATTTCCTACGGAAGATCCTTGTTTCTTTTGGCTTTGATGAGGAGTGGATCCAATGGGTCATGAGTTGTGTCACATCAGTATCCTTCTTGATCTTGATAAATGGAGATCATTATGAAATTTTTGGTGCTTCTAGAGGTTTGCGCCAAGGGTATCCTCTTTCTCTGAATCTTTTTCTGCTTCTTGTGGAAGGTCTTGGACGTTTGTTGAAAAGAAATGTGGAGCTTGGCATCATTCAAGGTTGGCGATGGGGTGGATATTTTCCCCCGCAATCTCACTTACAGTTTGTTGATGATACTGCCTTGATGGGGTTGGCCACTGTTTGGGAAGCTACCAATTTGAGGCAAGTGTTGTACGTTTATCTAGTTTCTTCGAGGCAATTGATTAATGAGGATAAATCATCCATCTTCTTCAATACGCTGACCCCCATTCAGAGAAGAATTGCTAATATCTTGAGGTTTCAAATTGGGGTTCTCCCTTTGACGGATCTGGGTATACCAATTTTTGTTCGCTGACTCCCCAAGGGTTCTTGGTAGAATATTATTGATAAGCTCCATGCAAAATTTAATCATTGGACCCATAGATGGTTGTCTTTTGTTGGGCGGGTTCAACTTCTCAAGTCAGTGGTGTAGGCTCTCCCTACCTACCGTTGTATGCTTTAGGTGGCTTCGATGGGTTTTCTTAGGGAGTTGGATTCCCTTGAAAGGCAGTTCTTATGGGATGGAAGTTTGTCGTCTTCAAAGTGGAGCCTGGTTAGGTGGGATGTTGTGTGTAGCCCAACGCAATTTTGTGGTCTTGGTCTTCGCTAATCTGCGTTGTCCGGAGTGGATGTGGCTGCTAAGCTATTCTGGAGATGGTGTGTGGAGTAGGATCAGCTGTGGGCCATAATTTTATCTCATAAGTATTTCCCAGAAATTCCTCGGCATGATCTCCCTCGTTACCCTCTTGAAGGGAAAGGTTCGGTGATTTGGAATACTCTTCAAAAGGGTGCAAAGCTCATCAAGGATAGTTTATTCTAGATTTGCAGAAGGGGCACTGATGCTCTTTTGTGGTCAGATTCTTGGGATGGATTCCCTCCTCTGACTTCTCAGTTCCCCAACCTGCTTCCTTTGTGCTAGAGATTTCTCATGGCTGGCTAGTCTAGGGTGAGTGACTTCAAGTCTGTCATTTCTTTTGGTAAGTTGGAGGTGGCTCGTTGGAAGGATCCTGCGGAGTGGCCAAATTTGGGACTTGTGGAAGAATGTGCTGAGCTTCGCAAGATTCTTTGCAGTAGGAGTTGTAGTTCTCTTTTGGAAGAGGATAATTCTTGCTTGGACCCATAATCCTAAGGGGGTTTATTCTGTTGCTTCTGGTTATCAGGTGCTATTGGATCAGAAGTTGACTAGGGCAGAGGTTCATTGGTGGAAAAGGGTGTGGAATAAGCTCTCGTGGCCAAAATGCAACTGCTTTGTTTGGACTATGGCGTGGAATAGGTGCTTGACCTTGGATAACATTCGTAAACAGGGATTCCAGGGTCCTTCAATTTGTGTCTTGTGTGGGTGAGTGGAAGAGGATTCTTCGCATTTGTTCTTCCATTGCCCCTTTGTTGTGCAACTTTGGAATTGGTGGTGGGAGGTGTGGAAGCTTCCTTGTATTCATGCTTTCTCTTTGGTTGAATTCTGGGATAGTATGGGAAGACCTCCCTCTATGGCTTCCTTTTTACAGGATATTTGGTATGTGGGCCCTACCTTTCTGCTTTGGCAGATTTGGCTGGAGCGGAACCGCCGGATTTTTCGGGATCAGAAGTTGGTGGGTCGGCAAGTGTGGTTGTGTATGTTAGGAATGGTGCAGGAGTCAGTTTTGGCTAAGTGTGATGTGGTTTTCCCCTTGGAGAGAGGTGATGCTGAGCTGGTGGACAGACTGGGTCTCCAGGAAATTCATTCCTATTTTGTTAGCTCCAGGAACTACAGGCTTTGGAAAAAGAGAGTTCAACGGGTTGGAAGGTGGTTACCTCCTCCAAATTGATTTTTAAAGATCAATACAGATGGATCTTCTAGGGGAAATCTAGGGCCTACTGGGATTGGTGGGGTTGGCAGGGACTCAGCTGGGTCGGTGATTTTTCTGTTCTCTATTCATGAGGGGGTGAAGACTGTTAACTTCATGGAGGGTCTGGTGATTCTTTATGCTATTGAGAGGGCCCTTGCTTTGGGATGGCGGAAGGTTATATGTGAAGCTGATTCACAAATCTTGATTAATCTGTTGAATGAGCGAAAGATATCTGATATAAATTGGCAGTTGGCTTCGGTGGTTCAACGGATTCTTCAGGTTAGTTCTTGGATGGAGGAGGCATCCTTTGTTCACATCCCGAGGGAGTGGAATTGTGCTACCGACTGTTTGGCTAAATGGGCCTTTGAGCATGATAGTGGTTGGAAGGTTGAGGATTGGGATCAGGTTAACCCCGAGCTGCGTCCGGATTTGGACTGATTCTTTGAGGAGGATAGGAGGATACATGGGGATAGTTGATTTTGTTTTATGCTTTGGGGTTGTTTCCTTGTTTCCTAGGGCTAGCTCCCTTGGTTTTTATTGTAATGATCTTTTCTGATTTCCAATAAATTTTTTACCCCTTTGTTTCAAAAAATAAGTGTGAAAAAGAGATACTTTTTCCTACACTACATTTAGCCCCCACTTTAGTGAGAGGATGACACCACGTCAAACTCACACTAAAGTATACATTCAAGACACATATGTATGCAACAATGACAAATATTCTCAATCATACAACATCAAAGCCTAGAAGAAAGGGATGCAGATCAAGCTTCGACTATCCAATGCGATGTGGAACACATCTAAGTTGTTTGTCCAAAAGGGTGGATCATGCGTTAACTATCCAACGTGATGTGGTACACATCTCGGTTGTTTTTCCAACATGTTCACAAGTAGAACTCGATGTCCACTATGCAAATGATAGACACACCCTCACTTCGGGCTAATGAAACCTTAGGTCGTCCACTAGGTGAGTCCCCAAGAAAGTGGCTTAGTGAGAAAGTCATGCCAGGTCTATAGGCTCTCATTTTACTTACCATACCAAAGCTATCCCTCTGACAACTCTGATAGGGAACCACACATACTAAGGCTTCGAGCTTCATAAGGCCTAACAAGATATGCTAAGCACACTATGAACAAGGGGAAGGCTCTACTAGAAAGAAAGGTGTGTTATGCTTGGTGGACTTGAAGGGAGGGGTTTGAGCTTCACAAGGTTAACAAGTTATATTATGCTAAACACTTATGAACAATAATGTAAATAAATATTTGTTCAAAGGGACTTCGCTTAATTCATGTAAGGTATCTTCTTAGGGAACATCATGCCTAATATATCCAAGAGAACATAATTCAAAGAAATATCATGCTCTCAGAGGATATCAAACCCAATTAGACTGCCAAGAAAAGGACACATCGTAAGAAGAAAGAAAATCACACAATAAAACATGAGTAATGATAATTCCAATGTATGCCCCCACTTTAAAGAAATTTCTTGCACCATTGACGTGAGCAATTTTACTATAAAGTAGCCAATAATTAATGATAAACAATAAAGAAGACATGAGATCTTATTCAAAAATCCCTATACCGAGTCATATGTTCCCGAATGAAGCTACATCATGAAAGAAGAGAGAGGAAAGGGGTTGCCCCAAAAATGCAATGCTAAAGATAACATAGAAAGAAAAATATGTCACATGTGAGCCAACTTAAGGCATGTCATCCACATCCCAAGTTTTCTCATATATATACATGGAAGGCGATCAACTAGTCAAAAGAGACAGTGACAAGTTCCATACGAGGACAAGGCTACCTAACCCCCTTGCCCCCACTTAGTGCAAGACAAGGGTGAGCTGAGGTGATTGATGAGAAACATAAAAAATAAATATCAATTAGAGGAACTAGGTGCTTCAACACAAGGAAGAGCTCCACAATCCTTAAGCTGTTGAATTTTATAACTCAAAGCCTTACATTCATTAGTAGAATGACCATGAACTCTATGATATGCACAAAATTAACTCTTGTTGTAAAATTTCTTTTGTGTTCTTGGAGGGAGAGATATCAAATGATCTTGGAGGAGTCTCAACAAGATACTTTCTTGATCAATAGTAGAAGATGTTCCTTTCTTTTGAAACAAATATATTTCTTGCTTAGTACAAGGTGTCATACTTACACAAGACTCTTTAGATTGTGATATTTTGTACTCTCCCTTAAAGGATGGTGTAAAATCTAATGAAATCCAATCATTACTAAGACATATCCTAGGAGTTTTTTGTGTGATGACATTAATGTTAAGTGAAGATTTCTTTGATTCTTTCATTTCTTTTGAAGGACAATAACCAAGACCACTAGTTTTTATCAGGTCAGGATGCACCAAGGTTAAATTTTTCTTAGGAGAATCTTTTGTTATAGTGTTGGCATTGAGTGAAGGATTTTTTGATGCCTTTGTTTCTTTCGAAGGACAATTACCAAGACCATTAGTTGTTTCTTGCGTGTTAGGCTCTATAGGGACACAAATACCTTGTTCTCTAGCACCACATCCTTTTGCACTATATCGAAGTTGTTTCAAAATCTCATAACCTCTTCCATAAAGTTTTTCCATTTATTTTGGATTTTGTGTTTGTTCATAATCAACTTCATCAAAGTTTGTTGTGTAGTTTTCTTCTTCTTCTAAAGTGGTTGAAGTGGATGTTTTTGAAGGCTCTATGGAATTTTTTGTTGACATTACTACTTTTTATTTTCCCTTTTAAAACTCTTTTGTTATGATCTTGTATTCTCCCATGAATGTAGGTCTAAAATCTAAGGAACCCCAATCATCTTCTGGTAACTTCGTGAATTCTTCAAAATGCTTTTCTTTTTCTTTCTCTTGCACAGGTTTCGCTTGTGTAGTTGGTGTCAATATTTTCAAAGGATTTTCCTTGTCTTTCTCAATGAGAAAACTATCTGGTTCAGGGTTGGCCTCAATTGTATACACGTTGTTGTTGTAAACATACTTAATTTTACGATGAAGAGTAGAAGGAATCCCATTCATTTCATGAATCAATGGCCTAACTAAAAGAAGATTATATGAAATATTGTGAGGCAAAACATGGATAGTAGTTTGCAATGTGGCTTCTCCAATTGTAACAGGTAATGTGATCATGCCAAGCATTTGTTTTCTTATGTTATAAAATCCATGAATAGATAAAGATTTAGGTTGAATTTTAGTCTTATCTACTCCAAATTTATCCAAGAGGCTTACACTACACACATTAAGGGTTGATCCATTGTCAACAAGGGTTCTATTTATCACTTTCTTATTAACAATGGCTACAATCATAAAGGCTTCATATCATTTTTGCACTTCCAAAGGAGGTATCTCACTTTGGTAGAAAATAATGTCAAAATTCATTCCTTGAATGAGGGCTTCTATGTCATTTGGTTGCACATTAGGAGAGATAGGAACTTGTTGTAAAGCACTTTGAATCATGTTATGATAATGAGGGGAGGCTTGAATAAGATCCCATAAGGATATATTTGCAGGAGTGTTTTTAAATTGTTCAACAAGATCATATTCTTTACCACTACATTGCAAGATATTAGGTGCAGGTGGGAGATATGGTTGAGGTAATGGAAGAGACGTTGGAGTTGTTTGTTGTTGTTGATTGTTTCTAGTGTTATATGTATGAGCAATGATATTATAACCCGGTTGTTACGAAAAATTATGTTGAGGTGGTCTTAGGATAAGCAAAGGTTTTTTTTGAATTTGTGGTTGTTGTGAGGGTGGATAGAGGATAAGTTGAGGCTTAGGTGGTCCAATAATTAAAGGGTTTGTAGGAGGTATAAGAATTAGAGGACTCAAGGTAGTTTTGATGTTCATAACCTCAACAAACTTATCCTTATTTTCATGATCTCTTAGTGAAGGGGATTCTAATGTCACTTCATTATCTTCATCTAAGGAAGCCACATTGCTATTGCTTGAAAGATGTGTCAATATCTTCCCTAGTAGAATATTTTTTAGGAGAACAACAAATTAGATGTTTATAACATTCAATAGTTGGTTCTTCTAAAATGACTTCATCATAAGTAAGGGAGTTATCAATGGTTGGATTGTTTTATTTATCAATGATGGAATCCTCTTGTTTAACAATATTTTCCCAAGTAGGAGGGGTAGGAGAAGAGAAACAACTAGGATTCTCATGAATCTCATTGATTGGATCTTTTGACACCAAAATATCTTCTTCACAACTATGAGAGATATTGGGAGAAGAACAAACTTGATTGTCATGATTGTAAGCTCTTTTACTAAGTTAGTTTCGCACATGGGAAAGGGATCAATGAAGAACAAGAAAGAGGAGAAATGATTTCACATTCATATGCTTGTAACAATAATTTCTTAGAGTTTTCAACAAAATATAAAAATAGAGCATGAAATATGATAACAAGAGACTTTTGTAATGAAAACATGATGTAATAATTTCTCTACAAATATGAAATGCAACAAAAAAAATTTCAATTTTTAAATGCCTAACTTAAATGGATGATTAATCCTTAATGCATAAATTAAAAATTCCTGAAACAATCCAGAATGATACAGTAGGTTACCAATAGCTCTAGGAAGTGCAAAAAACCATAAAAAGCCTCAAAAAAGATGGTTTTAAGATTCCCTAAAGGACTCATTTTCCCAGGGACGAATGGGTCCTAGTAAAAGGTTTTAAAAAAATGGAAAATGCAATTTTTAAGTGATTCTATGTGTTCTCTATTTTAAGTGATTCTATGTGTTCAAACACATATATAGGTTTTAAAATAAATTTGGGATATTTTACCAAACTTACTATAAATAGAAATGGAAAAATGGGGTGAATGAACCTACCTATTCTTCTATTTCATTCAGGAAATGAGATCCCTCAAGTTAAAATCCACTTTCAACCCTTAGGTGAGTGAATTCTTTGAGGAATCTTTCAATTTCCCTTTTTTTCAAGGACGAGGGTCTAGGCCAAACGACACTTTGGGGAGAAAGATTAAAAATAGAAAATCAACTCCAAAATGAAATCTATCACTTGGTTTTAGAATATTTAGCATAAAATCCTACAATTTTTTTGGAGAATCTAGAAGAGATAAATGTTGTGTAGCTCTCACAAAAAGGTGCTTTCAGAAGTTGTCTGAGGACTCATTCACCCTATGGTGAATGGGTCTTGGGTAGGGCTCTCCAAAACATGTTTCTGGGTTCTCTACTCCTATGTTTGCACTCCCAGATTTCTGATTTTCATTTATGGATAGTCGAGAAATAAATATGAGATCTAAATTTCCATGAGATGACAACAAAGGTGACAAATTTGATAGATTTACAATTTTGCAACTTTGAAATCTTCAAATTCTCTGCAACTTGCAAATCTACAACACACAAAGAGAGGGGAAAATTGTTTTTTGTGGGTGAATGGGGGTTTTCCTTGGTCAAACCCTGTCTTGGTAATTAAACCTTGAATTGAAACAAAATATCATGAAAGGGATGATGAATGAACAACTCAATGCCACAACTAACCAAACCCTTGTATGAACCTTTGGTAATGGAGTTCTGCAACTTGCATGAAATGGATTCAATGGATGTGGATCTTGAATTTGAATCTTTGCTTGAAATGATGCTTTGAATGCTTGATTGAATCATGAAATCTACATCACAATGTTAGCTCCAAAAACATCCATGACTCCACATAACTTTTACATAATGCTTGGATCTTGATTGCTGCAACAAATGATGAAGAAATCCTCCCTTGAATACTCTTAACAATAATCTTGGCTCTTGTAATTGATCTATCAAAATTCTAATGTTGATTTGATAAAATAACCTTACATTTATAGTAATTTATCCTTAATTTCCCGAAATTCAAATATGACAAGCCGACATTGAAATATAGATTTGAAAACATTAAAATACTGCCGAAAACATAATTTGAATTTAGGTCCTAAGTCTAAGTGAGGACCCATTCGCCCATGGGCGAATGGGTCCTAAGTCACTCACCTAGGACACATATTTCTCAATCAAGAATGTTATGTCATGGAATTAATGAATGTCGACTTTTCCTCTTTAGAAATTACAGTTAATTAGGCTTGGATTTGAATTAAAGGGCCAATTAAGGAAAATTAACTTCAATTAATTAATGAAGCCCTAAACAAGTGTGAAAGTGTAAAGAGGTACACTTTACAACACCACATTAAGGCACAATTAAGTCCATTTTAATTAATAGGGTCCTAAACTTAATGTGAGTATGTAACATACATATTACAACACTAAATTAAGGCATAATTAAATTCATTTTAATATTAATTCCAAATTATGTGTGAAAAAGGGATACTTTTTCTTACACTACATTAATATATATATATATATATAATATAACTTCCATCATTATGTTATATATATGCACATTTATTAAATCATTTATTTTCAATCACATATATATACTAACGATTATATATATACAGATATTAATATGTATGTATTTAATGCATTCACATACATATATATTAATATTTATATAATATATACATATATCGTTATCTTGATTTCCAAAATATCCATGTATATTTACATATCCATTGATCGATATATATAAAATGTATATATATTTATGTTGTATATGTCAACTTGATATTATCATGCTTATGATATATTTTCACATGAGTATGCGTAAATATTTCTAGTTGTTGGAATATGTGCCTCAATCCTTACTGACATGAAACTCCTTGAAGGCAAAGTCAGTGTGACATCATGGATGTCTGGCCGACTAACTATTCTAAATCTCTTGAAATGTTCCTATCGCTGTGACAGGGTTGAAGTCTTGCCGACAAGTCTATCGCTGTGACTTTCTGTGTTCAGCGTGACCTTTTGGCGAATGGAAACCTTTGGGCGACAGTGTGATCTTATCGAGCATTGGGGAGACTTGGGTTGTCGGTATTGGTCTTGCCAATATGAAATGTCTCGCCGACACCATTTTGTATATGGTCTTCGGCGTAACGTTTTGTTTTGGTATGAGTCCCAGCGATCGATAAAAGGTCTCACCGACTAGGATGTAAAGCTATCGGGGTAACATGTGGTCGCAGGGAGATGTCTCAACGATGCAGCTTGGTCACGCCAACAAGAGTGTTCTCGTGGTGTCTTCATGGTAAAAAAGGACTTCGTTGAGAAGTCTTGGCGACTTGAGTAAGTCACACTGATGGTCTTCGATAAGACTTGGAGTGCTCAGAGAAAGGTCACGGCGAAAGACATGAGTCTTGCCAACAGTATGTGACATTCGGTGGAAGCTTTGTCTTTTGGTATGAAGTCTCACCGAAACCGTGGGGTCTTGCCAATAGTAGTAAGGCTTCGGTGAAGCACGAAGTGGTCGATGGGAAGTCTTGGCGAGATCGGTATGTCTTGCCGATAGTATATCTCATCACTGTGACTTCTGACTTTGATATGAGTCTCACCGAAATGCGATTGTCACGCCGAATGGAAATCACTGGACAACATAACTCAAAGACTTCAATATGAGGTCTTGGCAAGATCGGTATGTCTTGCCGATGGTCTCTCTGAGTTCGATATGACTTATGGTTTTCGATATGAGTCTTGTCGAATGAGATTCCTCTTTCCGACTATTGGGGTTTGAAGCCGATAATTGATAGCGAATACTTTGTGGCATCGGGGAGACACTGTTAGTGTCTCACCGATATGCCAACAAAGTTTGAACGCTGTTGACCGCATGATCATCCTGTGTGGCATCCTGTTGGACCAATCAGAGGAATTTGTTTTCAAACTGATGACGGTTGGATTTTTTGTAACTGTTGCGACGCTGGAGAAAAATAGCTTGCAAGGAAAAATCTGAATTGGCATGGAAACTTTCTTCGATGGAGATCTGGCGGATAAGGATGCACAGAAGACAAAAATCAGAATGTGATTAGATTTAAAGTAGACCGATTCTGTTGAGATAATGATGAGAAAATTGAATTGTTGAGAGAGCATTTTTCTGTAACTGATGAACAGTGAATGTAGCTTCTGAGAACTGATAACCTGAGAGCTGTATCTCTAAATTGTATGTAATATTTTGTTACTGTAATACAAAGAGATTCAGTTTGGTGTGGTGGGTTTTTTCCCGTAAGGGTTTCCCATGTAAATCTGTTGTTTAGTGTCTTTGAGTATTTTCTCTATTTCTATAAATCTTTCATGTGTGTCTTAATTAGATTGTAATTTGAAAAAATTAAAATCCCTACATTGCATTCTTCCCTATGGTTTTGACATTAGGAAAGTGTTTCCACACCTCTGCTTTCCTTACAAGTGGTATCAAAGCCTGGCCAGTTGTGTTGTCCTTGTGAGTGGGTTGGGTTTTTTGTGTCAATCCTTTTCAGTGGGAGTTTTGTAGAGGTCCGATAATTTAATTGCAAATTAAGATGGCGAGCACATCCGGAAGGATGGAAATAGAGAAATTCAATGGTAGCAATTTTGAGTTGTGGAAACTCAAAATGGAAGATATGTTAGTTGATCGCGATCTTTGGAATGTTGTGTCTGGAACAATGCCTCAAGGCATGAAGCAAGAGGATTGAGACCTAGCAGATAGAAAGTCTAAAGGGATGATAAGGCTCTGTTTGGCAGACTCTGTTCTTCTGAACGTGCATGAAGAAAAAACTGCATCTACCTTGTGGAAAAGATTAGCATCCATTTATCAGGGCAAGTCCTTGGTGAACAAGCTGTTCTTGAGGAAGAAGTTGTACTCATTAAGAATGCAGGAAGGAGGGTTTTTTGTTGATCACTTAAATGCTTTCAACATGCTGATTGCTCAGTTGACATCTGTTGGTGTAAAGATTGAAGATGAAGATCGTTGCATGCTATTGCTGTGTTCTCTCCCTGATTCTTGGGATCATTTGGTGATGGCCATTGGGAGTACAACATCCACATTCAAGATGGAAGATGTTGTTGCTTCTCTGTTATCAGAAGAAATGAGAAGAAAATCTTCTGAGATGGAAAAGGAGGCTTTGGCTCAGAGGTAGACCAAAGGAGAAAGGCAAGAAGAAGGACAAGAAGTCCAGATCAAATCAGAAGGGAGATCAAAGTCTCTTGGCAAGAATCAAGGTGAAGTGTTGGAACTGTGGGCAACCTGGTCATGTCTAAAAGGACTGAAGGAGGAGAAAAAGAAGAAGAAGAACTCTTCGAAATGATTCTTCTCATAGTGATGCAGATGCCTTCATTGCAGCCTTGGCTACACGGGCATCAGATGATGTCTGGGTAATTGATTCTGGAGCATCTTTCCACATGACATCTCATAGAGAATGGTTCACGAAGTATGAAGAATACAATGGTGGAAAGGTGTACCTGGAAAGTGATTCATCTTTGAAAATTGTTGGTCGTGGAAGAGTCAGAATTCAATTCCCTGATGGAAGAGTGAAGGGAATCAATGATGTGATGCATATACCAGGTCTGGCTCAAAATCTACTTTCTGTAAGTAAGCTGAATGATATTGGAGTGCAAGTCACGTTCTCTGGAAATGGCTGCAAGATGACTAGAGGGTCTATGGTGTTGGTGCTGGCTAGGGTGCTTGAATTGGTACTTGCATGCCGGATGCACTAGGTGTTCAATGCAAATGTGTCTCGCAAAGTCACTTAAGGTTGCTCATGAAGAAAAGAAGGAAAAATTCCTGATGGTGTAAACTCCATGGAGATTAAACTTCTAGCAGAGAAGACTATGCTCTAGCATCATAGGCTAGGCCACATTGGTGAGAAAGGTTTAAAAACCTTGAAAAATAAAAACTTGGTAGAAGGGCTTGAAGATTGTAACCTTGAGTTTGATTTTGTGAACATTGCATATATGGAAAGTAGCACCAGTGTTTCATTTTATTCCAGTCCTCACAAAACTTCTAGTTTGCTTGATTATATACATTTTGATGTGTTTGGTCTAGAATGTTCCTTCTTTGTCTAAATCAAGATACTATGTGTCGTTTATTGATGATTATTCAAGAAGAGCATTTGTATATTTTCTAAAAAGAAAATTAGAAGTATTCAAATGGGTTTAAGGAATTTAAAACCTTGTAGAAAATTAGGGACTAGTAGAAAAATAAAATAAGCCATGGACTCCATAAATGGCAAAGGAGCTCCTGCATTTAGATGAATCTCGAAGGTACCGTGAAAGATCATGGGATTAAAAGACACAAACTACACCTTACACTCCACAACAAAAATGGAGCTACGAAGGTTCAACAGGACAATAATGGAAAGAGCATGAAGTATGCTGAGCAGTGCTGGCTTGGAGGAGAAGTTCTAGGCTGAAGCAGTCTCTACAACATGTTACTTGGTAAATCGCTCTCCTAACTTTGCTCTTGTTGAGAAGACGCCTTTGGAAGCATGGTCTGGAAAGAAGCCCTCTCTGAGACATATTCATGTCTCTGGCTATGAGGCATATGCATATGTGCCATTTGAAAAAATATCCAAGTTGGAAAACAAAGCTGTAAAGTGTATATTTATAGGCTATAGTGCTGGCATAAAAGGATACAAGCTTTGGAATCCCGAGACTGAGAAAGTTTTGCACAATAGAAGCGTTATCTTTCATGAGCTGAAACCTTCTACATTGGATCTACAGTCAAAGAAGAAATCAGAAAATGAAAAGGATGTAGCAGCAATTCCTCTGACACCAGATAAAGGGGAATTGAAAAATCAAAATGTACCTGATACTAAGGAGAACTCAAGTAGTTTTGAAAGTTCTGATGAAGATGAAGAACCACCTCAGCCTCAGCCTGTGAGGAGGTCAACTTGTGAAAGAAAGCAACTTGATAGGTATGAGTTTTCTTTAATTGAGTCTACTTGTGCCTATGCTTTAATTTCTAGCACTGATGAACCTAGGACTGTAAAAGAGGCATTTAAAATGTCTGATTCAAACTCTTGGTTGGAAGCCATGAATGAAGAAATGGCATCATTAGACAAGAATGATACCTAGAGTTTGGTGCCATTGCCTAAAGGAAAAAAAGCTATGGGTTGCAAATGGGTGTTTAAAAAGAAAATAGGTCGGTAGTGTGGAAAAATATAAAGCAAGGCTGGTTGCGAAAGGGTATTCCCAAGTAGAGGGAATTGATTATGGAGAAATATTTTCTCCTATAGCTAAGCTAACATCTATTAGATTTCTTTTGTCACTTGCAGTAGCGTATGACCTAGAAATTGAGTAGATGGATGTGAAGACAACATTTCTTCATGGTGATCTTGAAGAAGAAATTTATATGTCCCAACCGGAGCACTTTGTGGAAAAAGGTAAAGAAAGACTAGTTTGCAAGTTAAAGAAATCTCTGTATGGTTTAAAACAGTCTCTTAGAATGTGGTACCAAAAGTTTGACACGTTTGTTTTGTCATTGGGATTTGTAAGATCAAAATGTGATCACTGTGTGTATTACAAAGCTGAAAGTGATCAAATACTTATTATTGCTCTCTATGTTGATGATATGCTATTCATAGGCAATAGTAAGCTAATGATTTCTGATCTTAAGTCTCAGTTGTCTGCAAAGTTTGAGATGAAAGATCTTGGTGCAGCGAGGGGTATATTCTAGGAATGGAAATAACCGGGGCCGGGGAAGAATAAGCTTTGGCTCAGTCAGAGTAAGTATATCACGACTGTTCTAGAGAGATTTTGTATGACTGAGTGCAAGCAGCTAGTTGTTCCAGTTACACAGGGAACAAAGCTATCTATTGAGGACTATCCAAAATCTCCTACTGAGATGGAGGACATGACTAGTGTGCCTTATGCAAGTGCAATTGGCAGCCTTATGTATGCAATGGTCTGTACAAGGCCAGACATTGCCCAAGCAGTGGGAGTTCTTAGCCAGTTTATGAAAAATCCTGGAAGGACACAATGGGATGCTATGAAGAGAGTGTTTAGATATCTAAAGGGTACTTCAGAATATGCTTTGTGTTACCATGGTAACTTGGTTGAATCACATAAGACTCTCAACATTCAAGGTTATGTGGATTCTGATTGGGCAGGGGACATTGACAGCAGAAGATCCAGCAGTGGATATATTTTCATGATGAATGGTGGTGTAGTAAGTTGGATGAGCAAGCAACAGACTGTTGTCGCTTTGTCCACTACAGAGGAAGAATACATGGCAGCCACACATGCCTGTAAAGAAGCAATATGGTTAAAATATTTTTGTTCTAACATTGGATTTGATGCAGAAAAGATTACTATCTACTGTGATAGCCAGAGTGCTATATGTTTGGCAAAGAATCCTACTTTCCATGCCAGGACGAAACACATAGATGTACAATATCACTTTGTACGAGATATGGTGGATGATGGGAAGGTCTCTTTGGAGAAAGTGGATACTCTGGAGAATGTTGCAGATGCATTGACGAAGCCTGTGAGCACAGACAAGTTCAGGTGGTGTGCCAGTTTGATGGGCCTCTTGGCCCATGATTTTCAGTAGTTTGTTTATGCTCTGGAGGTGTCAGTAAGATCTTCGTCAAGTGGGAGCTTGTTGGAATATGTGCCTCAATCCTTACTGACATGAAACTCCTTGAAGGAAAAGTCGGTGTGACATCATGGATGTCTGGCCGACTAACTATTCTGAATCTCTTGAAATGTTCCTATCAACGTAGCGGGGGTTGAAGTCTTGTTGACAAGTCTATCACTGCAACTTTCTGTGTTCGGCGTGACCTTTTGGCAAATGGAAACCTTTGGGCGACAGTGTGATCTTATCAAGCGTCGGGGAGACTTGGGTTGTCGGTATTGGTCTGGCCGATATGAAATGTCTCACCGACACCGTTTTGCATATGGTCTTCGGCATAACCTTTTGTTTCGATATGAGTCCCAACGATCTATAAAGGTCTCGCCTACTGGGATGTAAAGCTATTGGGGTAACATGT
>VDFB02333853.1:0-88936 GCA_007258455.2 Sequoia sempervirens | reverse complement strand
ACACACAAATGTACATACATTCATAAATATATACAACCATACATAAAAACATGCGTATACATACATTTAATTATACAAAAATACACACACACATACATACATACATACAAATATACATACATACATACATACATACATACATACATACATACATACATACATACATACATACATACATACATACATAAATACATACATACACACATACAAGCATACATACATACATACATGCATACAAGCATACATTCATACATACTAACATACATACATTCATACATATACATTCAAGCACCAAAACATACATACATAAAACATATATTTAAAAAACTTACACAAAAACAATTTCAAGCGGGACATAACATGAGTGTGTTATAATGTGCCCGTGTTATGTGAAATCACATGATGCGAGTGTGTTATAACACACTTGCATTATGTCAAAGCTATGACATAACATGAGCACATTATAACATGCTTGTGTGTTGTCCTACTTTGGGAATCCTCAAGCCTTTGGCTTAGATTTGCTTTGGATTTCCAATCCAAAGGCTTGGACTACCTTTCCAAGGCCCAAAAACATGTTTATGCATATTCTACAAAATTTCACATAATCTCATTTGTGTTAACCATTAGATCTACACATGTTTCAAGGTTGAGTAAAAAAAACACCTAGGTAATGTTAATCTCTCTCTTAGCTATTTAATGATATATTTTTTCATAGTTTGACTATTTTAAGACTTTCATCTTTAATTTATTTTGTTGGTGTATTCGTTTTTTTCCAAAAACCACTGTTTGGTATTTTTTACTTCATTCTTTAATAACCATTCATTGAAATTTAAAATAAATTACATTTTTATAAACTAGACTCTATTCTAAATGTATTAAAAAAAATCTTGATTTTTGATTATTTTTCAAAAATTATAGGGTTCAAGTATAGTCAAATTTTTGTTTTTCAGGATGTTTCCACTTTGAAAATTTGTAAAAAATTATATATTCATTAAAAAAATATCAGAAAAACTTGAGACCACAATAAATGTTGTTAGCTAATTTCTCACTAAATTAATTTTTAAAATAATAAAAAAAATTAAGCTTTTGACTTACCCACAACAAATGCTATGTTATGCTTTTTTTGAAAAAAATAGGACCAATTTGTGTGGGTAACTTGTTTGAACCCCTTAATCTCTACCATTTTTTTTTTTAAATAGTAGTTTAGAAAATAAATTAAGAGATCTATGGTCCTTGTTTTTGTTGCATCTTAAAATTTTGAGTTTAACTATCCCCAATTTCTCATCCAAGGTGAGTATTTCCTAATTTCAGAAAAAAGTGGCCACTTAAGATCCGTTTTTGGCCCCTCATCTTTGTGCACCTACCCTTATTGTATCTCATCTTTTTAGGGAGGATATTTTTCCCACTAGGTTTTCTCCTTTTCTCCATTTTTGATATATTGCATTTGCATATATACACATGGGTCCCTAACATTTTCTCATAGTTGGGACCCATCTTTGTGTCATTTCCATAAGTACTCCCTAAGTTATACTTATGGGGGGTTGTTAGTGTAAATAGGTGTTTTACCTATCTATGTCATGTTTACATGTTAAGTCCACTTAGGTCCTAGGAAGCAATATTTCTAGTTAAGCATTAGTTATCACTTATCAGTATCTAGCTGGCATTTATTAAATTCTTGTGGCTTAGGTTGTTATGAGCTAGTTGTCTCATGTGATAGAATTAAGATACTTGTCATCATTTTGTATAATCCTATGTCTCACCTTGCCTATATAAGAAAGGTTTCATATGTACATTGTCATATTCAGTGTGGTTGACATATTCATTTTGGCATTCTTTCATCCTTAATCAAAGCATGATATTTCTATCATCTCTCTCGTGGAAGTTATCTTGTCTTGTAGGTGATCCTCGGGTGTTGAGGGGTTCACCTTAAACTCCTACAAATTAGATATATTGTTCACTTAGGGTTGAGCATGTAATTAACACTATTATAAACCTAATCATAACCTTAGCCCAAATTTAACCATAACCCTATTATTATAATAATGATTATGTTTATAGTTATAGTTAGGGATAGGGTTAAATTATTATTATATTACTATATTATTACTATAATATACTATTATTGCTATTTTATTATTATATTATATTATATTATATTGTTAGTTTTTTATTTTATTTTATTTATTATTTATTATTATATAATATTATTAATATTACTTTTCTTTAGGTTAGTGTTAGGGTTAATTTTTAATTAAGGTTAGAGTTGTTAAATTAGGTTTAATGTTCACTTAGGGTTGGGTTTATGGTAAGAATAACCATAATCCATAATTGTTACTCATGCATAATTGAAAGCTATTATAAACTTAACCATAACCCTAACCTATGATTATAATTATGCTTATGCTTATAATTATAGTTAAAAATAGGGTTCAATTAGAGATAAGGTTTAATTAGGATTAAGGTTAGGGTTCAAGTATGGTTAGATTCAATTAATTTTATTATTTAATTAGGATTAGGGTTCAAACATGGTAATTGTCCGCTTAAGGCTACAATAAGGGTTTAAGTAGGGATATTGTTATATAAAGCTTGGGGTAAGGGTTAGGGTTTAGGTTAGGATTAGAATTAAAATTATTTTTGTAAGGCCCCACCTTGTGTGCAATTGAAACAACCCTAATTTACTATGTGTATTTCATTGATTATTAGTGAATCACATCGGATATGATGAATGAATTATGTGTTGTCATTATTGTATTACATTAATAAACCTTAGGGTAAACTTGCACTCTCTAATATCAAAATGTTAACATGTTTAAATAATAAAATGGAATTGGTTATTGGATTATAAATTGCTTCAAGTATGAAATTATTGTTAGGGTTAGAAGGCAGACATCTAACAAGTAAATGCAGATTTAATTGATAAACAAAGAAACTAAAACACACATAGAAGAAATTATAACACAAAGAATTAATGTGGTTCGCCCAATCTGGGCTACATCCACCAAACCACAACCATCCAATGGTTTTATTATCCAGTGCAAAAACCTATTACAATCTTGTGAATAATCATATTTTTCATCATATTGTAACCCCCATTTGAACCCAATTTAACAAGCTTAGAAGCTTCCAAATTAGGGTTCTACAAAGTCAATTTTTTTCCTTTTTTGTTGATTTTTCCTTTTTCGGTGATGACATGAAAAAATAGGAGGATACATGTCAAGGTGTACAGTATAGCATGACCAGTCACCACATACCAACAATCTCCCACTTGGAGACTGATTAGACTCCACACCAACACAATTATTAACCCTTGTGTCCTATAGTGTGTTTTATAAGTAAGGATCTTGTTATGTAGTTATCTAGTTTAATTGAATATTCTTTAAATCTCTAGCTTCTCAGATTTGCATCTTATAAAATTATGATGATTTATCTAGTGATATGTAAATTGAAAAATGAACATCTAGTCTAGCTAGGGCTAATGTGTTATGGTGAAGAAGATTATGATTTATGAGTCAAATTTCAATAAACTTGTTGATTTAATACAAATCTAGGAGGAATATTTGAGTTCTAGATCTTGTAAGGTGACCTGATCAATTCTCAAGAATACATATAGGGATCTTTGATGTTTGGAAGATTGATGTTATATTGAATATGAGGATGTTAATTTTAAAATATGAGATAATGCTTATAATGTAAAATTATTCTTATGTCATAAATAGTTAATGAAGAGATAAGAAATTCTAATGGTCATATTATCAATTTATCAATTGATAAATTAAGAATATGAGAATTTAGGTCCTCTAACTAGAAAATTAAATGACAAATCAATTCCTAAAATTACGTAATGTTAGATAGTTCAACAATCACATGTCTACCTTACGAGTCATGGTTGATGTTGGATCAACTAGTTAAGATGGTAGATCAAAGTGTTATAGTGATGTTAGAGGCATATTATTACATAGGGGATTATATGAGTAGGCAGTGCTAGTTGATCAATGGGCACACTCCCTACCAATGAGATTTGGTTAATCTAGATGGTCGAATAGTGCAAGGTCCATGTTGATTAGTGATCCCTTAATACATCCTAGGAATCCTGATGAGGGTGTTAGATAGAGTTAGAGCCCTAATTTTTATTATTTGTTTCTTTATGTACACTTATCCTAATTCATTAGAGTGATTTGTATTATGACACATTGTACCATAAGGTATTTTTATGTATATATGAAATGATTTTAAGGTGTGAAATTTATATTATTATGTGATGTATTATATTATGGTGTTTATCAGTTGATGTATATATGTTTTTAATGGATGATGAATATGAATATGGTTATTTTATGCATATAATTATTTGATATGTATGATGGATACTATAATGTACATTATTCATGATTTTGTGTATCATTCTTATTTGATGGACATGTTGATGCAGACCCAGGAGGCTCAAACTCACTCAAAGTGACAACCTTCCTTCAAGAGGAATCTAACAAGATTAAAATGGCCTATTAGACCAATTAACACAATTCCCAAAGTTTGACAACAAATAGAAGTTGATTTTCCCCTTTCCCCCTTGCAATCCTAGTAGCGACACAAATTCAATTTTTGGCCTTTAACTCTGTCACTTCCCAAAACACCTGACAAAAAAATGTTATATTCAGATACCCATTTTAGAGTCATAAAACATATCTCTTAACTAGGAACAAGTCCTTTGGACCAAACCCTTGAAATCACCACTCCTACACTAACCTAATTAGGCTAACTAGGCCTAAATTACAAAGCAACCTCCCTTTAAACTTATCATATACACCTAAAACCTTGAGGCAGAATTTCCCATACCCTCAAACCACTAAATCCATATTTTTTTTCCAGATTTAACCCATCTAACATAGCAAACTGTAAAACCCTTAATTACATGCCAAACCAAGAGGGTTTATTGAAAATGACACTTCCAGACCTAATCAGATCTCAAAACCAACTTAAACACTCTTAATCAACCCTATACATGCTTGATAATTCAAAATAAATTACCTTCCTCTCAAATTTCACCCAACCCTAGACTAAAACCTTCATTCTCATGCATTTTCTATATAAAACTCAATAGGGACAACTACCCCAATCTTCTTTATTCCTTTCTCACAACATAAAAAAATCTCCCTAACATCTTCACATTCTCCATAAGACCCAATACACCAGTTACAGTGAGCGTAGTCAGTGTAAGGGTCTTCAAGGCATCATAAAGATTATAAAATCCCAAAATAGGGTATACCCAACATTTCACAAGAAAACAACTATAGAATGCTTCCAATTCACTACTAAACATTTAGACCAGATGAAAAACACATTAGATTCATGCCACTACATCATTCATAAAGAACTTGCACAATTCAATGACTATACGCTACCATACAGGTCTAGAAAAGATAGAAAACTCAGAAAGTTTCTGATAACAGTGAGAATTCAATTGGATTTCTTCACAAAAATCTCCAATCCAACCTTAAAAATGATGTTCCATTCCTTTTTACATACTTCTCTACTAAAAAACCCAATGACCAAATGCTCTCAACTAAATTTTAAACCTCTCATGACCGTTGGAGGCCAAATTACACTTGTTTACATGTTTTAATGACAACATCCTTACATACTTTGCAATGTTTACACTTTTTGACCCTCTTAATCACCTACACTATTTATGATGGTATAATTAGACCTTATTGGACCCCAAAAACATGAAATTATGCAAAAACAACAACATTAACCTACCTAGACCCCATTTGTCATCGTTGACAATTGCTTCACATAGTTGACCTTGTTTACAAAAATGGATCAATGAGACACCAAATGGTATTTTTAGACCTTATTAAAGAAAATAAACATCAAAACAACTTTTCAACCTACCTAGACACTTCTATGATCAACATCTAATGCTCCAATTGTGAACATAAGGTGTAGGTGCTCCTGCACCACATGTGTATATGGATGGTTATATATCTTATGGATGTGATTTATGCAATTAATTCTATCATGATTATGATTTATTATTTATGCATACAATGGATATGATTGTTATATTTTAAATTTTGATGTAGATGGATGGTTTATATATGGATGCATTTTATGATGTTATGATGGTTTAATACTTATGTGGTTATGGATTCCCTAAGAGGGTGTATCATGGTTGTTGTTTATGCTATTATTGTAATTATAATGTGATTTGATATTTACTCTAGATGGATGCAAGATATTATTTCTAGATCGACTTGGTTATTACTTTAGTAATATTCATCATGAAGGATAGCTTGGGTATGCAAACTAGTAGAGTAAAATGAAGGTTTATGGGATGTGAAGTAGTGATAGATCCATACATTTATTTCTTAGGTATTATTTTTTTACCTACTATTGCTATCTCTGTATAGGGACTATTGGGTATGCTTTGTAAGGGCTATTCTAAATTAGTAGCAATTTGTTATGTTGTACTAGCAATCTATTTGGTGATCTATTTGGTTGATAGGTAGATTTTGTGGATATGAATGAATTTAAAATGGATTGTATCCTTTGTTAGATGGTTAGTTGTATTATTGACTTGTAAAACACTAACTATTACAATAGGGAGGCCTTTGTATATGACAATGATAATTTTCAAGGCAATGACCTTATTAGACATAGTTTGGAGTAGATTAATCATCTCATTTATCTTAGATGAAGCTAAATTCTCAAAAAACTATAATATGGTTATAAAATTTTAAGAATTGGTTTCAAAAGTGCCTAAGGAAAGATATGATCATTTTTAAATTGATTGTTAGGGTGGTCATATGTATAGGAATAAGGGAATTGGAGGAAAAGTGTCAACCTACCAATTTAGATTAAGTGATTCTCTATTGATAGAGGAATATTATACATCATGAAGAGGTTGTTCCTACTTTGTTCTTCATAGCCATAACTATTTTAGAATCAATAAAATTTCATATAATATAAATAATTCATACTTTGTGGAGAGATAACCTCATCTAGAATGTTCTACCATCTAAATGTTGTGTTGAAATCATTAGGTGTCTCCACAAGGATCTACTTAATGGTTTGCATTTATTTTAGTAGCAATGAGGCATAAATTTTTTTCTTAAATTTGTTCAATATCACTTCAAGTTCTTGTTAGATCATTATTCTTTCCCATTGATTATATTTTTAGATGATGATATTCCATATAATAACTATTATATTTCATTATATGTTAGAAACTATGTGGATAATTTTCCATATAATCCTATTTTTATATATCTAACTTGTCAATTTAATGTTGGAATGGATACATTATTTTTAATCATCATATTTAACAATAAATAGATAGAGGTTGGGATATAGAGTGTGAGAGAGGAGAGAGAGGGGGGAGAGAGATAGAGTGATCCCTTCTAATCTTCTATTTTTGTGCACTTACCCTCACTAGATTTGTTTTGTAGGTTTCTCACTTGTTCTATGTAGGAGTCAATAGTCATCCATTGATTGATGTGATCATCAAATTCTACTAGCTTAGATTGATTATTACTTTAATTATATTATTTCAATCAAGAATGGATTAGTATAGGGACTAGTTGACTAAAATGAAGGATCATGGGATGTGAAGTGGTGATAGCACCATATATTGATTTCCTAGGATTAGTTATTTAAGGTTATTGTTAGCTCTATATATATGGTTTATGAGGTATCCTTTGCAAGGTTTATTGTAAACCTTTTGTAGTTTGGTGTATTGCATTGATGATATAGCCTATTGATAGGAAAGTTTTTTGGATATGAATTATTACTTTGGGATGACCTATATCCTTGGTTACATTGTTGGTTATATTGTTGATTTGAAAAACACTAACGATTACCATAGGGAGGCCTTTGTATATGATATGGTTTCTTTTCAAGATATTGACCTCATTAGACATGGTTTGGTTTATATTCTTCATCTCATCTAGATTATATGGAGCTAATTGCTTAACAAAATTATACTTTATTTGTGGAACTGTATGTGGATTAGTTTTATAAGTAGATAATGAAAGAGATGATCATTTATAAGTAATTGGTATGTTTTCCATATGTCTAGGAATAAGGGTGCTAGAGGAAGGGGGCCAACCCACTAATTTGGATTAATTCAATCTTTGTTGCTAAAGAAACATCGCACACCATGAGGAGGATTTTACCTCGTTTATTCTTCATAACCACAATTATTTTATAATCAATAGCTTTCATATAACAAAAATAAGCCAACACACTAGAGAGAAGACCTCATCTAAAATGTGGTACCATGTTGTTTGAAATCATTAAGTGTCTCCATAGGGGCCCATGTGATGGTGGTCATTTATTTTACTAGCAATGAGGCATCACCTTTTTCTTTAGTAAATTGAATAAGAATTGGAGCAACTAGTCCCAGTCGTCAATAAATATCTATGTAAGTGAATGGTACCAATCAAATGGCTTACCCTTACAAGAAGTGGCAAGAAATCTAAGCATAATACTTTCTTCATCAATGGTATGTAAATGTAGAGTAACATCTGGAATGGCACTCTAGATTGTAGGTGATGTTAGTGGCATTAATGTACCTCTTGTATTCCAAGTGGGATGTGATCTAGCTAGTTGTTATGTAGTCATGGTTGGTATTTGAGGAATTTGAAATTGTAGTTGTGATAAGGTCCAATATCATCTTCTAGGAATGAACATAATGGGCCACATTAGTAAATTTGGACTATTTGGAAAAAATAAAATTGTAGATCCTATTGTGACTCCTAGTGGCATGGAGTTTTTTAGGTTAATGATTGTAGAGTTATTACATAGAAATACCAAAATTGATAGCTTAAATTTCATTAGATGCTTAATTACAAATGATTTTATATTATATATTTATATTTAGAAACTTAATGATTGATAATTCCAACCATGGTCACGAAAACTAATAGCTAAACTAATTATTCATCAATGTTGTTTAGAGGGAAACAACTATCTAGCCATCATGATGCATTGCAAGCATCAATGGACATACATCTAATTCCTAAAGGGAATGTGTTTGTTATAAATGTATTTGACAGGTGAAAACAACTTTTAGGTGCATATGATATGATGGAGTATTTCATAAGTGGGATTTCACTTCCTTTGGTGAGAATGAAAGGAGAATTATGAGCATCGTTTATTACTGGAATGAAAATCGCGTGACAGGGTACAAGACACTTTCTTTACTATTGAAGAATAAACAAATGACACTAAGCAAATAGGTGCATTTCAGAATCATAGTCCTCCTCCTTCTGACAATTTTAAAATGCTATCATTCATGCAATGGATGTCACTGGGAGTCAAGAAAAACATCCATTATCATCTTTTGAAGAAATTGATGTGTATATAGTGTGATATGTTTAGTTGTTGTGAATCACGGGACAAGTGTGAACTGTGGTAGAGAAATGCCAAGGTATAGATACACAATTGAAGAATAATAAGTAAATGATCTTGATAAAATAACGGGACCCCATGTCATTTTATCAATATTGTATCCACATCTTATGCCTATCATAGAGTAGTATATTTCTTTGGACAAGAATATTTGACAACTATAATTATAGTATAAGTAAAATTGATTAGACCACCAAAACACCTGATACTACAAATTAGTGTGCATTAATCATTAGTGATTATGTCTATAGAACCACAATGCCAACACTTCATTTCTAGAGTAATGTGGAGCATTCCAACAAGCCTTCATCATTATATTAGTCTGCCAGGGCACAAACTGGAACACTATCAAGTATTAATTTTACTACAAAAGGTTTAAAGACTTGAATTCTTGGAAATAACACCTTTACTACTTAACTATCTTATCTTTTGAATCACAAGACAAAAGCTTGCTCTATGAAAGGATGCTTACCAGAATATCTTGACTTTGTAGTACAATATACACTATGAATGCCTTAACAAAACTTACCCAACTTGTCTTCATGTGTGGTACAACAAATTGGAATGATACCAATGTATACATATTGTATGTACATCATAACATGTGTACCTGCCTCCACATCACACTTAGATTAGTATTCTTCCTCATTCTGCACTGTAGAGTTGTACCAACTCATATAAACTATACAACAACTTTCTTCAAAGTATATACACACTTCAACATACACATTTGACATCATTGGCAACACCTATTGCTAACAACATTGATGTCAAATGAGATCGATTCCAAAGAAGAATTAATATCATTTAGATTTAATGAGAGAAATTATAGTTTACAAGGGTAACGATTATGTTTTAATTATATTTAACAAGGAAAAAATTAATATTATTGATAACCAAAGTAATACCAAAGACAACAATAGTATATTGTATGAAGACAAGAAGCAACAATAATAACAAATCATGTAAAATAACATTCCTTAAAGACAAATGTGAAATCCAATGATATAAGTTGTAGCAATTAGAATAAGAGAAGAAAATTAGAAGATTAATTTTTTCAAGACTTAAAGAAAGGTAAGACACTAATATATAAGATGCAGTAGATGATTATTGGGAACAATAGAGAATGATAATGAGCAATGATTGAATGTTAATGAACAATTATCTAGCTTATATTTATTTAGTGCTAGTGATCAATGGAGTAATTAAATTTAATGAAAACAAAATGGGAATAATATTATTTTAGAAAAGCTACAATCCTATAAGATAAAATGGGAAGAAGACAAAAATAAAAGGTAGTGATTCAATGTATACTTAAGGAGAAACGATTATATTTAAAAATATATGATTATACAAAGGCATTGATTAGTATAAAGGTAGCATGTGAAGCGATTAATAAAGGTAAGGTAGCTATTCAACAAAGGCATCAATTAAGACTTATTAAAGGCATCAGTTATGCAAGTAGTGCTTATGTTATTAAGGTTGAAGGTTTGTTAACAAAAGGTGATGAACTTCTAAAGATTCATGTCTATTATAAGAAGATGCCTCTCTTCATGAAGGTGAGTGGTATTAAAAAAAGATGGAATAAAGAAGTTAAAAAATATATTTTTCTAAATTAAAGAGCAGATCTAGAAGAAATCAATGATATATTTTTGATTATAAAGAAAAGGAAGAGCAAAAATATGAATATATAAAATCATTTTGTAAGTTATTATGAAGATGTGTGTGGTGAAAATATATATATCATATTCATCAAGCAAATGAAGAGCTAAGTTTAAGAAGATCTTTTGTAGATTATATGAGGAGATTGTAAGGAGTTAAGGCAGATTTTTTAGTGAAAGACATGACTATTCGAATGGTTGTATCCATTTAAAATAGTTGCATTCATTCATAGAATCATTAAAGATATAAAGGCAGATCATTCAAGTGGAGAAGTTGTGTGTGTGGAGAAAAATAATACATCAAAAACACCAGCAAGTGAAGAGAAAATTATAAAGAGTTAATTTATGGACTAAATGAAGAGATTGTAAGAAATCTTATGGGAGATTTGCAATCAGATTTAGGAAGCATTTAAGGAAGATTTATGAAGAAGTATTTATGCATATTTGTGAAGAGGGTTTCATGCAAAGATAAAGAAGACTTTGGAGCGGAATGACAAAGCATATTGGAGAGAGTTTTATGGCAGGTATATGTGTGGAAATAATATGCAAGCATATGTAATCATACAAGTACATTAAGTTATGAAAATAGGGGAATCATGGAGGGAAAGAATAAATATTGTAATTCCCATCATCTGTTGAAGAAGCAACTTAGAGGGTGACACTTTGCTTTAGAATTTGGTGATTCCTAAAGGTGATATTGGTGTCTTCTAGTAGGTTGGTGCCTACAAATTCAGTTGTGGGAGTTGGTGCTCACAAATTGATTGAAGGATTGATGTCTCTAGTGGGTTGGTGCTAACAAATTGAATAAAGGGTTGGTGCCTCTAGTGGGTTTGTGCTCACAAACTAAATGAGGGGTTGGTTCTTCTAGTAGGTTGGTGCCTACAAATTTTGTAAAAATAAGATTAATAAAATAAATATCTTTACCATGGTTTTCTCCTGTAAGGGTTTCCATGTAAATATCATGTTTTATTGCGTTCATCTCATGTGCATGATTATTGATTTTGAGTAATGATGTTATTGTGATTGATAAAGTTTTAATTGATAAAATTTGTTATACTAATTCACCCCCCTCTCTGTATAACCATGTGATCATCAGTCCCTAGGTTCTATCATGTAGATAACACATTCTTTTTCAAGATCATTTTAATTTAGTGCAGTCTCTATGAAATTTCCAATACCATGAAATTTCTACAACTCATATCATACACCATTATAGATCAATTTATAAATATCAATCATATTTATAAATCACAAAAAATTGAACATTTATTGGTTGCAACATCTAGTCAATTATAAATCCTTGATATATGCATGAAAGTAAAAGAATTGGTGAAGGTTATGGAACTGAATATTTACAAAGGGCATAATTTTTTAATCAAAATACATTATATATTTTGCCTACCATGTATAGAAGGAATACAATAAAGAATGCAACTTCAAACTGAAATATCATGTTACCTACTTGATAGGATTGGAAACAACTCCTACACTAAATTAATTGGAATTTTTTATGTAGTTCGATATCATTTAAATCATATCTTAGTTAGTATGAATACAAACCTTACGATGTTCTTGGAGTAAAAAAGTTACTCTGAAGACACGAAAGATGAATAATTTGAGTTGAAATATTGCATAATAATATTATAAATTTATGACTAGAAATATTTTTGTATTGGTACAAATAATTTGAGTTGCATAAGACCTAGAAAATTATTATATATAGTGGATTTGGATGATAAACTTAAGTCACTTTGATTAACACAAAGGATTGGGCACAATGGCCAATAGGTGATGTTGTAACAAGACAAGCGAATCAATAGATAGTATTATATAATTAAAAAATTATAAAGTTTTGGCATGAAGTAAAGAAGGTGGTATGCTATATTATAAACATGTTGCTATACCTATTTTGAGTAAGGAAAAACATTTAATGCTACAAGTTAGGTAAATTAATTGGATTTTTTAAAAAATTTCTCATTCTTGTTGAAATTTCATGTGTAACTGGACTAATATAGAATCCAAGTGCCTTTTTATACTGAATTATTATATAATCAAGAATTTAGGTGCAATACTAATTTTCCTGCGGTTGTCGGGCAAAGTTGGGGTTTTATGGCATCGGTAGCCAGCTTGGATGCCATTATGCTTGACAGGCGCGTTATATATGGGCGGCGGCGATAGGCATTACCTAACTCCCGCAGGCTGTTTGTGTATTGCCAAAGGACAACATAGTGGTGAGGTGGCGGGTGTCAGATGTTTTTGGCAGTGCCTCTTTTCCCGATGGAGACGCCGCTGAGCTTGGGGTTGAGCAGAAATTTATGGGCTTTCTATGGCTGGATCAGTCAGGCTCGACTGAAATCTGTCTTCAAGGTGTGGGATCCTTTGGTCCTTCAGGCAGTTACGCTTTTGATTGGTCAGAAGTTTATGGAAACTACAGAACGCTGGCACACAAATGCTTATATTGCTCCAAGGTTTGTTGCGGCGCTGCTTGATTTGGAGGTTTGCAAAGCGAAAAATTTGTTGCTGGTGCGGAATATGGTGTGGGATAATCTAACTGAGGGTGTCAAAGATATTCTTGTGGTGGCTTGGCTGGGCGTTGGTTTGCCTCGTCCACAGGATTTGAATAGGGCTTTCATGCCAGGGGTTTGTGTGAGGTGGTACCCGTTCTTGCTTGATGTAAAACGGTAGAAGCTGATTGAGCACCACCGATGGGCAAGATGCAGTCTCATCTTTCTCCTGCACCATTTCTACTTCAAGCCAGACGGAGGTGTGAATTGGCGTGGGTTATTTTGTGCTTACCTAGAGACTGAAGGTATTGTCCCTGGAGCTTAAAATGATGGTCTCTCTCGTGTGTTACGTTGGGGTGGTGGCTGTTGTTTTGTGTTTTTTGCTACCTGGTTTGTGTTTAGTACGGGGTTGGCGTTGGCTGGTGACGAGGGTTCCCATAGCTGGTGGTGCGTCGGGTGTCTGGGTCTAGGTGTAATGTTTTTTGGCAGGGGGTTATGTCAATTGCAAATTTTCCTAGTATGCAGGCTTGGATTGTAAAATTTTTCCGAAAATCAATGAAATCAATATTTACCTATCAAAAAAAAAGAATTTAGGTGCAACACTAAATAATGATCTCATCATATTAATATAGTAGTTGAATATTTTTATATTTTATGAAAAGGAATATTAGACACTTTATACTCACTATAATGGTTTTTTTAGATCTTTATGAATCTACCATGTATCAATATAATTATATAAAATACTTGAGCATAAAAATATAGTCATTAAGGGGTGGTTATTTCTCTAATGAACTATCCAAGAAACAAGCCTAGAAAATATAGCTCATATTTTCAAGTAGAGAATTTCTTTATAACATTTGATTACACAATATGTTCAAGTTTTTAAAATGTTTGTCACTATTAAGTTTACAAACAATATTTGATTAATAATAGATACAAAACATTATGTTTATATTTGTTTTATAATTACATACACAAGAAAAACACATAGAACCTAGGGTGGTTGTATGCACATAGAACACACACAAAGCTTACAATACTTAGATGTTTTCTCAAAAGCTTGTTGTAAATATATTTCAAGTGTATCCTAGAATAGTTTCATTTCCTGAGATGAAATATATCTTTAAGGCCTTTTATCAAATAATTCATATGACTTTCCTATACATTCACATTTTACATACATGTTTACCAAGGTAGTTGGAACTACGTCTTCTGACAAAATTTATATGTCATTGATGATTTGATTGATGTCCATACCATATTTCAAAGCTTCCATTTTGGCACAAGAACAAAAGATTTTTGGTACAAGAAAGAAGGAACCCTTGAATGTAATCTATCAAGAAGAACCCAAAAATCCACTACCCACTACTACTTGTGAAAGAGAAAATATTTTTTGTTTTTGTGACCTATGTGTTGGTTGTAACAATTGATGATGATATGTTGACAAAAAAAAAAAAATCATTGTAAAAAGGAAATAATAAATCTAGACAAACCTTTAACTTTTTGGCATCCAAATGATTATATGCCCAAAGACTATATTCTCTTGATAAGAAAGTTGCACCACTAGTTGTTGAATCTCTTTTAGGCTTAGAGTTATCAGGGTGTGCTTTGATAGACATGAGAAGAAATATCCATGGTCATTCTACTACAAACAAAATCCAATACAACCAATTTTTTTAACAAGTTGGCTTGTGAAATAAGTGAGTGAGAGAGGGAAATTCAAATAAATTTAAATTAAATATTTTCCCACAACTTTTAAAGCACATTGGTAACTTCGTGGTGTCAAAAGTGGGGTCCATTACAATAAGATATTTGTCCATAATCCCTATCATTAACTGAAAAGTGTGTACACTTACCTTCTATGAAATGGGTATGGGTTCTATCATAAGGTCATTGATGCACGACACTAGCTATTCTCCCTACAAAACAATATGGTGAGTCATAATAAGATATCATGCCCCATCCCCCATATTATGGCATGATGATGAAAAATTAGATGGATGAACAAACATTTTGGACCATGTTGGTTTTTACTATGCTTGCATGGCCCCATATATGCTAAGAGTTTTAAAAATGTAGATATTTTTAAAAATGGCCCCAAATGCTAGGACTTTTAAAAAACATCACGACTTTCAAAAAATGATGGATTAAAAGTTACAAAAATAATTGAGGAGAGGTGTTAGTGGTTAGTGACTGGAGTTGATGTTAAGCCATTATTTTAACCTCAAGGGAGAGAGAGTCAGATAAAGGGATGGAGGTAGTGAGAGATAGCAGTATAGAGCATAAGAGATGAAAATGAGTGAGAGAAAGAAAGATGATACAACTTGTTGACTACTAAAATTTGAACTCTTTATTATTGAAATTTGATATGTTGATTATTGAAATTTGACTAAGTCTAAAAATTATAAGATCTTCCAAAAACTAGAATTCGCATTATAACTCTAGGAGATTTGAAACCACTCTCAAACATCCTTAAACTATATACATGAAATATAACTTAAAACTTATAAGAAAGTAAAAATGTTTATCTCACTATATACATGAAATATAACTTAAAATATAGGAAAGTAAAAATTATTTCATGTATATAGTTTCTCTATTAGAGAGACAAAAAGATAAAGAGAAAAAAAAAGAGTTCACAAAGATACATTCCACAAAGTCATGCACTTCATTTGGCGAGCACCAAATTTGGCGCTTTCCAAATGATGTAGTTCATTTGATGAGCACCAAATGGGTTGCTTTAGGAAGTATCGAGCCAAACAGTTGTATTTTTCCTTGGGCTTCCAACCCAAAGGGTTGGATGACCATTTGATGCCATAGACCTGATTTTTTTAGGAGGTTACCAAATTTACACATATTTTTGTTCGTGCTAACCGTCTCATTTGCACATCTTTTGATGCAAGTTTATAAAAAACCATGATAACGTTAGTCTCTCTCTTAGCTATCTAAATATATATATATTTTTACATTTTGATTATGTTAAGGTTTTCACCCATAACTTCTCTTATTATTGCCTCTGTTTTTTGTCAAAAACCAACATGTGCTAGTTTTAGGATAGATTTTTACTTGTTCATTGAATCTTGAAAAAAATTACATTTTTTAAGCTAGACTCCATTCTACTCATGATGAAAAAATAATCAATTTTTAATTAGTTTTCAAAAAATTAGGGGGGAGCTCACTCAAATTTCAGCTTTTCAGGATATGTCCACTTTGAAAATTCATAAAATATTATATATTCATTAAAAAAATTAGCCGAAAGAACGGGGATATACTACATGGTGTTAGCTAATTTCTCATTGTTCAGATTTTTGAAATTCTAAAAAATAGTTAATGAAAAAGGGGAGGCCCTGAGACGCTATGCTATTTTTTTAATAAAAATAGGACCTGTTTTGGGCCTTTGCTTTTTTAAACCCTTAATCTTCATTATTTTTTAAAAAAAAATTAGTATCTTAGAAACTAGACTTGGAGCACTACAACTCTTGTTCTTTCCGCGTCTTCAAATTTTGAGCGTAACTATCTTCATTTCCTCATGCACATTAGATTTTTTCGATTTTAGAAAAAAAGTGGCATCTTAAGAGGCATTTTTCTATCATAGCTTGGTGCACTTACCCACCTCATCCTTGTTGATTCTACTTCCTCATAAGCTTCTCTTCTACCTTAAAGGAAAACTGATAGGCTTCCTCAAGAGTTCTAGGGGACACTAGACTCAGTTCATCCTGTAAACTATATTTCAAGCCATTAAGGATTATTTTTGCTTAGCTTTTGAGAATTTGGATGAAGCATTGGTAAGAGTGGGGAAGAAGTTCTTGGGAAATTTTTGGCTCTGTTTTGTTTTCATCTTTTTCTAGAAAAGTGGATAATTTGGATGAAGCTTTGGTAAATTGGAATCTAAAGAGGCAAAGCTTTTACTTCAAACATCATTTCCTCAAGCATTCAGAAATAGGTTCTTTAATTTTTTTTTATCGCTATGCAAATTGGAAAGATTGCCTGTACAAGAAGAATATGTTATTTGTGTAGAAGCTTTGTATATTGAAAATTTGAAAGATTGTCGTGATTGGAAAATTGCCGTGAAAATTTTAGAGCTTTTGTAGAAATTGATTTTAAATAAAAGAATACCCAGAAATTTTTTATAGTGAAATATGAGAGCCTCTGTAGGAAATTGTTTTTAAACAATAGAAATCCTAGAGGGAAAACAATAGAAAATTTGGAAATCCTCTGTAGGAATTGATTTCAATCTTCTTGTCAAAATTTGTGGAAAATATTGTTTGTTTGTGAAAATATCTCCCTATAGAAGATTATTGTTTTTCTTCCAATAAGTTTTATTTGGCTTGGGAAATAGAAAACCTCTGGAAGATTTTGTAAATATTTGCTGTAGAAAAAATTTGGTAAAAATTTCCCATCTGGAGCAATCATTTTTGATATATGTATATGTATATATTATTATATATACATATATCATATATGCATGTTTATTTATAAAGTTCTCGATAAAATATAATTTTGAAAAATCTAGAATTGAAAACCGTACGGTGATTTTAAATCACAGGTTTGAGAAATTTTATATACTTAAATTTATTTATAATTACTCCTTAGCCCAAATGCTGTCGGTTTTATCCATCTTGCACCTCATTTATACTTTAGTTTAGGTGCCAAATTTTGCAGGGTAAAGATTTTGATTGTAATTTGTGGTTTATGTTGCCATTAGATATTGGCAGCACTTGATGATAAAATATACTGTTTCTTTGTAATTTGCCACTCTTTCTAATCACTCAATTGGGTTCACAGCTGAAAGTGAAGGTGATCAATTTTAGTTCAACTTCTTTGTGAAAAGGATACCTTTTGTTTTGTTAAATCTTTATTTCATGCACCACACATGCTTTCAACTTGTTGTAAGTACATGTTATAATTCCTTAATTTGTTGCGAGTTAAGTTCTTGTTGATCAAGAGAATTAAGTCTTCATTTTCCCTCCATTTACCTCAGCCTTGGGTTTTTGTTTCACCTTCTTGTGTTCATCATTGGCGCTAAATGAGTATGTAATGTCAGTGTATACTTTGGAGCTAACCCCAGATGCAATTTCGGACCTCCTTTTCATAAACAGCCTCCTTGATTCTCTTGTCAATCTACCACAACTGCAACACTTGAATATAATAGAAAATTTTAAAGGATTAAATGACCTCCTTGATGCTATTGGCACCTATCACAGTTGCAGCGCTTGAACATAGAAGCCTGTAGAGGTTTAATATACCTTTCTGATTTCCTTTGGCAACTTGTCTTAGTTGCAGCACTAGAAAACATAATGTTGCAGAGGTTTAAATAATCTTCTTGATTCCAACATCTACTTGTCATGGCTGTAGCATTTGATCATAAAAGAAAAATTATCTTTGCATGGCATATATCTGTCAACTTTATCTTATATCGCTCTTGTTAGGTGGCGGTTACCTGTAGCCAGTCTTACTTAGTTCTTAGTTGGAATTTCATCTTCCTGTTATGCTGAGCATAGTTTAGTAATAGTTATTAGTAATTAGACTTGTTATCTTCTGTAGTTCAGGCATGCTATTTTAAAATGTTTGTTTATGCAATAATTGTTTATATTGTTATTTTCCATTCAATTGGAATGGTAAAAGTAAATATCAAGTTATATTATAGATATTTATTATGTTTTATTTAAATGGAATTTTTGTTTATAGTAAAATTCTTAATTAATAATTTGAAGTTCTTAAATTTACATTTGACATAGTTGAGATTTTTTTTAATGGGTGCATGCAAATGCACAAACTAAATGTTTTCATAATGGATTTTTTTTTTTAAAAAAATTTGATTTTATATTGATGTAAATAGGGAAATGGAATTAAACAATTAGATTTAATTTCCTTATTGTTTGTAAATGAAATTATATTAAGTTAGATTATTTTGGGCAATGCATTATTGTATTTTCTTGAAATGGAAATTGGATTTAGGAAATCCTAGTGGTAGGTTTATTTCCTACCTGAATTTTTTTATTAAATTGTGATTTCTTCTATTCACGTAAGTTAGGGAAATTGGTTAGTTGTGTATGTAAGTCTTCCAATTGATGTTATTTTATGAGGGGGTTGTTGTGTTTTATGGTTCAACCCCTTTGTTTTTCCTTGGGTAGTGTACTTGGTTGAGTTTCAGTTAAACACCTGGTTACTATGAACATGATGTGTGGCCTCTTATATTTTGAATTAGATCCTTGTGTTGTCAGTAGGGGAGTGACTCTCAATGGGGGCTGGAACACAAAGTGGCACCAGGGTAACCCATAAGCTTTGTGATGACACTCCTCCTATGACAACATCATGTATTGTGCAGTTGATGTACTTGATTCTTTTATTCTGGAAGCAATGTAACCTTATGTATTGTATTGTATTTGTTTAGTATAGTCTTGAGATTTTCCTATGTCTATAGGTTGTTGGTTTTTCCTAGGAATCCATTTTACTATCTCCTAGCATGGGGGGTGGACCTTCGGGTACCACTTGGTTGGGTGGAACGTGCACCTTACACCGTTGGGTTCCCATTTCATGTTCGTGATGGTGGGATCTTCCAAATTGGAGAGCTCACATGTACCAGTTGCTTTGTATGATTTCTGATGTTCTTTTGTATTAGTTGGATACTTATGTATATGGACTGCTCCTCATTTGTATTCAAGGAGGATTCGTGTAGCATTTTTATTGTAATATTATTGTATGATCTTCCTCATTTTGGAAATGAGTCTTGTAACTTTATGGAATGAATGCAATCTATGGATGATTCTTTAATGTACTTTGTATCTAATGTGATGAGTTTAATGCTTTTGGACCTATGTTCTTTATATCATGAGTTTAATTTATATGAGCCACTATGGATTAGTTTACTTTTGTATATTATGGGATTTGAATGTAAGCGTTGTCGTTTACCTTAGAGGATGTATTCATTTAGTGTAGTTAGCTTTACTTGTTATTGTTACATTTAAAAAAAAAATGTTACGCTTCTGTTGTGTTTGCGTCGTCCTCTAGGGTTACATGGTAGGGTGTTACACATGGTATTGGAGCCCAAGTTCTAACACTGGGTACTTTGGTTTCACATGAGCCCATTAGGCCATCCTTGTTGTTTGTACTCTTATGTGTGTATTCCTTTCTTTTTTTTCCTTGACTATACTGAGTGGTTTATGTTTAGGGAACTAGGTTGACCCTAGAGGTAGATAAGAGATGTTCTTCTCTCCTTCTATTCTTCCTGTTATAGATGACTAAATAGTTGGTATTTTGTTAGAAATGAATATGGGATGCTCTATCTTAAGTATGTTAGTATGTATTTATGACATGGAGTAGTGTGGAGGTTTAACCACTCTCGTATAAAAGATAAATGCTTTTCTATTCTGAATAGTGAAATATGGATTTTCGTTAGGTGTATTACAAGAAAAGATAATGATGGGTCATGGATATATGTGATGATATGAATCACATGGATTATGGAAGTAAATATACTTATGGAATTGTTTATGTAATTGTATTGCCCCTATAAATGTGAGAAACCAGTGACTATGCATTGGTTGAGTGTTGTGAATACCCCGTACTTACTTTGTGGGCCCATGGGATGGTGATACGGTGTACCCATCCATATGAAATATGTTGTATTTGGTGTGGGATTAACCATACCATTTTGTGTGTTTGTATGTTTTTAACCTGATTGAGGGCCAACCCACATGTGGTTGAAAATCTATATGTATATAAGAGTAGCCAAAAGGTAGTTTCATAGATTCTTTTCTTTTGGTTCTCTAGCCCCTCAATCCGTGAAGGGGTAGTATTAGCCACAAAGTTTCTTGGGTGGAGTGTGCAACATACACACATTGTGACACAGAGCGGTCTTAGCTCAACCAATCCCGAGGAAACGTACTCACTACTTTCCCTTATGATGGAATAGGGTACTTGATCCATATGTGCTAGCCTAAACCCCATAGTTTGAGTACAGTAGCATTGGTTTGTTAGTTTATGCCTAGCCATCCATAGGGATGTTGAGCTAGCATTAGTGATTCAACCTCGTCTGTATGAGAGGTGAAGCTCAAGTAGCCCCATATTGATATACTCATATATGTATCGTATATATCGTATCCACACTTGTTTCGACATGATGTAATGGGTACGATGCCCCACCCCACTGATGTTCTTACACAGTACTAGTGATGATGTTGTGTTTCTGATGGTAGCAAGTTGGGCTCAAGGACACGATACCACATGCATAGACACATGAAGGTGCACTATGAGATTGAGTTATGATAGCCTACTTGTGTGATGAGCATAATGGGGCCTCAAACACTTGTAGAGGGATACCCATGTTTGCTTTTGATAGTGTTTGGGTTGGTTAGCATATGGGTATGTCCTATCCATGTATACCTCTAGCTACGACGAATACCTGCATGTGCCTTCTACATGAGGTATCGCTATGCGGGGTGTGTTCTACGCATTCCTACTTCTGCAGAGCCACAAACACATTGCCATGCGACATATGATCATTGTGTGCCTTCTTTGACTAGTGTATGACCATGTCGCATGACGATGTGAGGTAGGGTGTAGCCGAGGAGTACACTCTGAGACATGTGGATGGTGTGCTCACTCCACACCACATGAGGGCTACTGTTATAGCCTAACGATGTTCCTTCCTTCCTCGTTTGGTGGCTAGTATCTAGTCACATAGTGTTGTATAGTGAAATTTTGAAGATTGAGGACTTTCTATATGGTTATTGATGATTTTCGATTGACTATGAAGGCCAAAATTTTGTTTATGTTTGATTGTAATGATTTAGCCACCCTTTATGATCTTATTTACTTGTAGCCCTTATGGTTACATTTGATTTAGTGTTGAAATTGCACACATTTCTTGCTTTATTGCTAAAATTGAATCTTATTTGATGTTTATTTATGACTTTGGTGGCTAAACTAGTTTATCTTTATTGTTTTTGAGGTCAGCCATGTGTCGTATTATGATTCCTCTCCAAGGATGTATGAGGTGGACTTGGTGAGTGTATACGAGGAAGCTGCCATAGGGAAACTTGAGGATGGGGGTATGTGAGGCTGATATACAACTAGGACCCACTACCTACCTATGACTTCATAATCTCTTCTTTGGCCAAAATGTCTTCATAATCCCTCAAAAGCTCCTTTTCCCTGCAAAACATCTCTAAGTTCATGCCTTGTTGGATGACTTGTTCATTGAGGTCTTTAATGTTTTTCTCTATTGAGATTTTTGAATAAAAAATGATTTTAAAGTGATCTTTGTTCCAGCAAAGAAGGTTTTTTTTAATTTTCTTCAATTTGGTCATAAAGAAAAAAAGTTTAGACCCTTCAACATGACATTCCTTCCACCATTGTTCAATACGTTTCACAAACACTTCATCTTTCATCCACATATTCTCAAATTTGAATGGGCATAGCAACAGTTTGATTTCTCCCAGAATTTCCAACTGAATAGGATAATGATCTGATCCTGATGTTGGAGAAATGGAAGCTTTGAAATCAAATGGGAAGGTGGTTAAATCTCCTTTATAAAAGAACCTATCTAATTTTTCAGCTATGTTACTAAATCCCATTCTTTGTTGTTCCATGTGAAGGTTCCATTCTCCAACTCAATTTCTAAGAAATTTTCTTTTAGCACCCAATTTTTGAAGTCTGCCTGAGGCTAAGATTCTCTTTGTAACCCCCCACTTTTCTCCGAAAGATGAACAATGGCATTAAAGTCTCCTCCAATAATGTAGTTCTTTTTAGCCCAAATCCTAAATCTATTGTTGAGCTCTTCCCATACTTCTAGTTTCTTCTTTGTGGGGATTGGACCATAAACATTTAAAATAGAGAATTTCCAGTTAGAGTTTAGACTTCTTATTGTTCCACCAATCCAATTGGTACTACCTTCCAGTTTGATAAAATCAACTCTTCTTGGATTCCACATAATTGCCAACCCACCCGAGGTTCCAATAGCCTCTTCAAATTCCATATCCCAACTTCCTATTGATCTATTAAATTTTACCATTTGATCAACACTCATTTTTGTTTCCTTCATCATGACAATATCAACTTTGAAGGAAACAATACAACATTTGATCAAACGTTGCTTGTTAGGAGCATTTAAGCCCCTAACATTCCACGATATAACCTTCATTTCTCTTTGGGAAGGAACTTCCCCTTCCCTACATGCATATAGTTTGTGATTTTGGTTTGATCTAATTCCTCCCCTTCTTCAGACCTTAAAAAAGCTGAGGATTTGTGCCCTTTTCCTTTCTTGTACTTTTCCCCACAATCGAGAGGCTTCTTATTTGATATTGATCTTTCAATCCCCAAGATAAAGTTAAACACTTCAGACTTACTTGGAGATAGAGAAGGTGTCTTTCATTCTTCTAGTTGATCATATCCATTCAAATTGCAACATGACTTCTCCTTATCCAAAGCCTCTAAGAGTGACAATCCTTCCAAGTCCTCAATCTTTTCCTCTTCCTCTAGGAAATCTGGATCCAAAAGTCTGTCTACAAAGGAAAGCTTACTCTTCTCTTTCTCATTATCCTTTTCTGATAACGTGTTGTTCTCTACCATTCCAAAGAGCTCATATACTGCCTTAATTCTAGGTGAGAGAGGTGGGTTTTGGGATTTCTCCTCTAAAATTTTGATCAACATATTCTCTTTCCCTAGCCTTCCATTAATATTTTTCCAATTTTTATTAGTAAGTGGAAATAACCCCCCCTTGATATCCTCCGCTAGAGTGTTGTTGTCCACTAATCCAAGCTCTTTTAAGTTTGGTGGCTTTTGATTGCTGATCTCCTTAGAAGGATAATAGTCCAATTTGGTTTTGTTATCTTTATTCTCCCCCCTTATTGACCCTGCAATTTTTCTCGTTCTCAACTGCTTATAGTTGTATTTAAAAGGTGCAGAATGAGATCTTGATTCCATTTCTTTCTCCATTAGTCTTGCCGATTTCTTGCTACCGATATTGAGGCTGCTTGTGTGCACCATATAAAAATGTGATTTTTGTCCCATTTCCAAATCCAATTTGTCTTTCATGCCCATACTCTTGATTTTCTTTTGGCGGGATGATTCATTGGTTTCCCTTAAGGCTGCCAATTTTACACAATGTGACTCATCATCTTCTCTGCTCAATTGGTTCTCCTTTAGACTTTCCCCACTAACCTTACTCTGAGTAACATCTGAACCCTTTGTGATAGATTGTCTTTTACCTTTTTTCAATATATCAATGAGTCTTTCTTGTAGAATGTCATCACAATCTTGTCTTGAGTATGATTCAACAAACTCCTCCACAACCTTTCCTTGTCTTCCTAATACAGATTCGCTGTTAAAATTAGCTACCTCTCTTAGATTAGTAGCTATACTTTCCTTAACCACCTTGCTCCTAACCTTCTTTGCTTTCTTTTCAGCCTCCCTTTCCTCATTTTTCTCTACTAATTCAGTCTTAGATATCCACCTTTTTTCTTCCCTAGAGGACTCCTACTTATGAACTGAGTAATCCTCCAAACCTATTCTTTCTGCCAAAACCTAACCTGCTATCTCTATTATGATATTTTCTTGAACTTCTTCCAACCATTGTTCAATTAGCATCTCCATTTCTCATCGACTGATGTTGGATGGTTTATTTTGGAGTGATCCATAATCCCCAATAGTTGTGCTATGGGGATTTAAGAGCATTTTTCCTCCAAGTGATGAAAAACTAATGAGATTTTTTTCAACACTTAGCGTGCCTCTATCCTTAGAAATATGCCAAGTGTTGGGAAAATTCACCTTAATACTTCTTTCCCCTCTTCTCTGATATGGACCTCTTTTATCTCTTAGGGCTAGCCAGCTGTTGTCATTGCCATCCTCTAATGTTATGCTCAACTCTTCAAGGTTTACCATCCTTACTTCACTAAAGATTTCAAAGCCTTGATTGTGTCTCTTTCTAAGCCCTTTATTACCTAATGTTAAGAGCTTCTTTCCTTGAACCTTGTTGTAGAAATCTATCCATCTCCAAAAAAGGGTCCACAACATAAGAGTGACATTATCCCTAAATTCTTTATCATCAGAAGCCTCACTCTCTTCCCAAACCTCTCCTATACTATTGATTTCTGGGAAAAGAATGTTTGGTTTCAGTATGGATAGCTTCTAGGGCATCCCCATTTCTCCTTTCTCTGTTTCCCTAGCAGGATTCTTGCTACAAGGGTCCTCTCCCAAAGTATTTACTAGCCCCCCATCTGGATGGTTGACTATGTTTGTTTCTTTAAAAGGGGAGGTAAAGTCCAACTCCAGATGATCATACGTAATCTGTTGAATCCACACCCCAAACTTTGAGATAATTTTAATTGATCTAGGGAGTTCATTTTCAATATTCATAAGAATACAGATTTTAGGACAATGCTTTTCCACGGTTAGAGCATGTTTTAAAAATATTCCCAATTTTTTTCCAAAAATCTCTAAAATATCTGCATCCCTATATTCTAGTGGTAAATTCTGGAAGGAGATCCACATTGGGATAAATTTAATATTGTGGGATTTGCTATTGAAGTTAGGGCTCCAATATTGCATATGAAGACCAACATTTTATAAAACCAACATTTCCTTTTGAAGAATTTGTCTCTATTTTCTCTGGAATTGAAAATTACTATGAAGAAACCTAGAGATGAATCTATTAATTCTATTTGAGTTATGTCACTCCAGTTCTCCAATGTCCAATTACAGAAGTCCTTATAAGATAAGTTAATGTTTGAGAACTTACAAATGATGGCTTGATGTTGGAGATGTTTCATCCTTTCTTTGAGTGTTTCCTCTACGAAGATGATGGATGTTTCCAGTGCCTCTAGGGGTGTCTTCCCCAATGAGTGATCCAACTGATATTTCTGGGGCTTTCTAGATACTCCTTGTTTTTCTATTTGCTTTGGATTTTAAATCTTTCCCTGAATCCCCTGGTTCTCTGCTTGCTCTAATCTCGCCCCTATATCTCTGGGTTGTGGGCTTGTCTTTATCTCTTTCTGCTTCCATACAAGTTCTTCTCTTTGTTTTTGATATGTTATAGATGTATGCTCTGAGAATCTTTTCAACAATTTTTTGTTGTGAAGGGCCTTCCATATGATATTTTGGATCTGAAGATTGCTCTTTCCCTCCCCTACTCTCAGGATTCTTTCTCTCCTCCTGAAGATATCCCAATGAAGTCCTGACCATGCTTTCTTCGGCAATGGGGGATTAAAGGGTCTGCCTGCCCTTGTTGTGGGGAAGATAGGAATCATGTTAGGGTTTATTCCCAACCGAGCTTGAGATTTTTCATTATTTCTATCCCCATCCCAAAACCCCCTTCTCCCTAGGGTTAGAGGGGTGCGAGCATTTCTTTGAATTCTCCAATCTACCTATGAAGGGCTGGCAAGAATCCTCCTTTGATGTGGGGAAAAAAACAAAAATTTCTTGTTCTACTTCTTCCCACTAATCATCTTAGCATCCTTAGGGGGAGGAATAATCCCTTTAAAATCTCCCAAAACCCCTTTAGGTCTGTGAACATCAACCCATTTCTTGTTCTTGAACACCCATTGAGGAATCCATGACTCATATTTAACCCCTACCACTGGATGGTGTGCCTCCAAATGCCCTCTGACCATGGGCTAATGCCGCAAATCACCCTAGAAATTTTGTTTTCCGTGAGAAACGCTCTGAAAATGCAAAGGATTTACAATTTTTCCCGTTGTGGGCACCTTCCATCGATCACGATCCCCTTTAGGTCTACAAACATCAACCCATTTCTTGTTTTGGAACACCCATTGAGGGATCCATGACTTAGATTTAACCCCTGCCACTGGATGGTGTGCCTCTACATGCCCTCTAAACATAGACTGATGCCGCAAATCGCCCATTGTATGAACAACACAGTGAAATCAAATTGTCTAAATATATGCATGTTTTAGTTACTTTTAAGTTTATAATATTTTGAATAAAATATTATAATTTTTATTTCAAATTTGAATCTAAATTTTAAATTACTTTATGAAATTTTAATTAAATAAAAAAGAATGTTAATTAAATTACAATATAATATTGAAGGATAAAACTTATTGAAATCATATTTAATAGTTTAATTCAATTTAATTTAAGTATTTATCAATTAATAGTTTAAATTTAATATTTTAAATTTTATAATTGAAATAAATTTAAAAAATCATAATTTAAATTAAAGTAATTAAATTTAATAGTTTCTTTAAGTTTAAAAAATAAATGTTCTCCCTAACAACATGCTAAGTGCTGGCAAACTTTGTCGCAAAATGCAATATACCAAAAAAATTATACCCATCGACCTGTTGGGAGGGGCAGGGGTGCAATAAAACACAAAGTCATTGCTGTGATAGGATGGACAGAGCATAAAACACACAAAATATGCACAGAGGCAGCGAATTGTCAGCAAGTCAAAACAGACAGAAATTAACTTTGCATATATTCCATATTTGCTTCATAATACAAAAGCTTAGAGGACATGCTCTGTTTACTCTGCAAAAATAAACTTAAACTAACTTGGACAAATGTCCAATACAAAAGGTGCTATACTCACACTGAAATATGTAAGCTGCTACAATCCTGTAGCTGCGGCTGACAATGTGTTGTGTCTGCTAAAACATTCCCTGTGCTGTTGCTGTTACTGATTATGTATTGAACATTCTCCACTTCGTCTGTTGCTGTAGGGTCTTCACTTCAATACCAAAAACTTTTTACTTGCTTACTTTCAACAGTTGCAAAGACATTCCTTTTGTCTTGTCTTGTTTCAAGCTCATGAGAATGAGTGCTTAGTTTCAAATTTCAAATTTACCTAATTTCATTAATTGTTGCAGGTATGTTGTGGTTGTTGCAAGCCCAAAAATAAGCACTCCTTTTCAAATTCGAAAATACCTACCAAAATTCAATGCTGATGATATACATTGGGGCAAGCTGATGGTCTTCAGCTGACATGGAGTTGACTTGGACAAATTTGCTAACTGCAAAATATTATATTCCAACACTCCCCCTTAATCTGCAAGTCAACTATCAATCTGTTGATTCCTTCTGGAGCTAATCTCCGAGGCTATCCAAAATGCCAAGCCTATCTCTTAGGTGTTCAAAACTATCCTTTGGCAATGCTTTGGTGAAGATATCGACGAGCTACTACTCGGATTTGCAATACTGCAATTCAATCTCACCTTGTTCTACCAACTCCCTTATGAAGTGATAACGAATCTCAATGTGCTTGCTTCATCTAAGGAAGACTAGATTCTTTGTCAGCGCTATGGAGGACACATTGTCACAATGAATGACTGTGTTGTCAATTTGTTGTTGCTGTAAATCTGCAAGGATCCTCCTCAACCAAATAGTCTGACATGTTGCTGCATTTGTTGCTATGTACTCTGCTTCTGCTATGCTAAGAGAGACAATCGACTGCTTCTTTGATGCCCATGAGATTGCACCTGATCCCATGTTGAAGACATAGCCAGATGTGCTCTTCCTATCATCCACATTTTCTGCCCAATCACTGTCTATGAAACCATCCAACTCGAACTCATTAGATGCTACATACAAAATGCCATATCCTATTGTTCCATTGACATACCTCAAGATCTTCTTTCCTGCTTGTAGATGTGTATCCTTAGGTTCTTCCATGAACCTAGATATCAAGCTTATTGCATACATTAAATCAGGCCTTGTTGATGTCAAGTACATCAAACTTCCAACTATGCTCTTGTAGAGGGTTGGGTTCACTTCCTTACTGTTGTCATTCTTGCAGAGTTTCAAACCTGTTGTTGTTGGTGTGGCTGCAGGTTTGTTGTTCTGCATTTTGAACATTCTTAAAATCTATTTGGCATAGTTAGCTTGTGAAATATAAATGCCATGCACTGTTTGCTGAACTTCTATCCCAAGAAAATACTTCAAAAAACCTAAATCCATCATCTCAAATTCATTTTTCATCACCTCTTTAAAATCAACAATTCTGCTATCACTGTTGCCAGTAAAAATCAGATCATCTACATACAAAACAACAATTAAGATATCACCTTTGGCTACTTTGATGTAGAGTGTGGGCTCACTACTGCTTTTGCTAAAGCCATTGCTCAACAAATAGGCGTCTATTCTATTGTACCATGCCCAAGGTGCTTGTTTCAACCCATAAAGAGCTTTCTGGAGCCTATACACTTTGTCCTCTTGCCCTAGGACTTCATAGCCAAGCGGCTGCTCCACGTACACTTCCTCCTTCAACATTCTGTTTAAGAAGGCTAACTTTACATCCATCTGCAACACTTTCCACTGATGTTGTGCTACAACTACTATCACTATTCGCACTATTTCCAGCCTTGCAATTGGTGCATATGTCTCATCATAATCAATACTGGGTTGTTGTTTGTACCCTTTGACCACAAGTCTTACTTTGTGTCTTTCAATTTTCCCTTCAGTTGTACACTTGGTCTTATAGACCCACTTCACTCCAATCACTTGCTTACCCTTGGGTAAATCGGTCAACTCCCATGTTTGATTTCTCTCTATAGCCTCCAATTCTTCATCCATGGCCTTACACCATTTCTCTTCTTTTACCACTTCCTCAAAGTATGTTGGATCACTATAGGAGAATAGTGCAAAATCCAAGTTCTCATCAAAATTAGCATGATGCATGTTGTCATAGATCTCCCTCACACTCTTCATCTTATGTGGCATCAATGATGCGAGTGTGGGTTTTGAATTTGCTTCTGAGCTGCTACTACTCTGACCTCTAGAGCTACTATACTGCTGACTATTGGAGCTACTGCTCTGCTGAATTCTGGAGCTGCTTGTTTGCTGTCTCTGTTTAGTGCTGATAGACTGTTGTCTCTGTTGAACACTGCTAGAGTAACTATTCTACTGCAGATCATTGGAGCTGTTATTTTCCAATGCGGTGGTTTCTTGCTGAGCTATTGCTCTCTTGAGCTCCCCCTATGTTGCTATCATCTACAACTTCTTCATCATCAAGGGGTATTGTAACAGAAATACTCGTGGTGTCATCCACCATTCCATACCATGCTTCATTTTCAATAAATATAACATCCCTGCTGATTACTACTTTCTTAGTGATGGGATTGTACAATTTGTAGGCTTTTGACTCCTCACTATAGCCTATGAAGATGCATTTTTCTCCTTTATCATCAAATTTCTACCTCTTCTCTTTTGGCACGAGTGTGTATGCCACACACCCAAATATCCTTAAGTGCTCAACACTCCATTTGATGTTTGTCCATGCCTCTTGTGGAATCCTATCACGAACAGCTTTTGTGGGGCATCTATTCACTATATAGATTGTTGTTGCTACAACTTCTCCCCAAAATATGTGTGACAACCCTTTTTCCTTTAGCATAGTTGCCGCCATATCTTGAATGGTCCCATTCTTCCTTTCTGCCACTCCATTTTGCTATGGGGTATACCTTGTTGTAAATTGTTTGTGAATTCCCTCATTCCTACAAAAATTCATAAATTCATTGGAGATGTATTCTCCCCCTCTATCTGTTCTAAGGGCTTTGATATAGTGACCACTCTCCTTCTCAACTATTGCCTTAAACCATTTAAACTTCTCAAAGGCTTCAGATTTGTTTTTCAAGAAATATACCCAATTTTTTTTGTTGTAATCATCTATAAAAGTCATGAAATATGTATTTCTAGCTAAAGTGGGGATTTTCATGGGTCCACATAAATTTGAGTGCACTAACTCAAGAGGTGCTTTTGCTCTCATAGAATACCCGGATTGAAATGATTGCCTATGTTGTGTTTCTTAAAATGAAAACCTCACACTTGCCATTGAGTTCTACAATGGATGGTAAACCCCTAACCATTCCTTTCCTAAACAATAAACTCAAACTTGAAAAACTTAAGTGCCCATACCTTAAATGCCATAGTTTAGATGGGTCTTTAATGACTGTCTTGAAAGCAAACTGTTGTTCAACTGCTGACTGTTGTGCAACTGCTGTGAGTGCTGACGAACAATGCTGTTGCTGATGGTCTGTTGTTCTTGTTGCAGAAACTATGTGCATCTTGAGAGGAAACATTCTATTTCTCGTCATTTGCACTGCAACCATCACTCTTTTGCTACCTCCTTTATCAAATATTTTGCATTCTCCATTCTCCATTAGGATTTTGTAACCATTTTGGACCATTTGTCCAATGCTCAATAAATTATGCTTTATGCCAGGGGCATAATAGACATTCTGGATTTGCTGCTTCTCACCATTCTTCATTTGGATGCTGACTACACCTCTTCCAATGACAAGAACCTTCTCATCATTTCTCATTTTGATCTCAGTTTTTATACTGCTGTCTATGGAGGTAAAGAATTTCTTAATACCACTCATGTGGTTGTTGCATCTGCTGTCCAAGTACCATACTTCATCATTGTTGCATTCAACAAGGTTGTAAATAATGAAAACATTTGATTTTTTGTTATTTTCACCTTTGTTCTCATTTGCTACATTAACATTTGTCCTCCATAGTCACGCTCCTTTCTACACTCACTAGCATAATGGCCATATTTGTGATAGTAATAACACTGCACATTACTTTTGTCAGACCTCTGATTCGAACTGTTGTTCTGCTTCTGGTACCGGTTTGCTGACTGTGAGCTGCTTGGCTCCTCTGTGCTGTCAGAACGCCCTCTTTCAGAATTGCTTCTTCCTCTGCCTCTTTAACTTCTACCTCTATCGTTTCTTCCTCTTCCTTGACCTCTTGCATTGGTTTAAGCTTTGAATGCTTGCTCTAAGGAAGGATCAGATCTACTCAACCATTGCTCATGGGTTTGTAGTGAACCCATCAGCTCATCTATAGTCATTTGAGACAAATCCTTTGCCTCTTCAATAGCAACGACTACATAGTCAAACTTAGTAGGCAGACTTTTTAGGATTTTCTCAACAATCTTTTTCTCTTCCATTGTTTCTGCATTAACTCTCAGTTGATTTACCAAGGTGGAGAATTTGGTGTGGAAATCTAAAATAGACTCATTATCCTTCATTTGTAGAGTCTCAAAATTTCTTCTCAAGAGCTACAACTTAGCCAACCTCACTTTATCAGTCCCTTTATAACTATTTTGCAATATATCCCAAACTTGTTTTGCATAGTTTGATGCTACAATACGTGGGAAAATAGCCTCACTCAAGGCTATCTCAATTAAGTTGAAGGCTTTTGCATCCTTCATTCGGGTCTCCTTTAATTGATTTTTTTGTGCATTTGAAAGGGTTGCAAATGCATTTGGGTCTGTGATATCATTGAACCCATTCGCGACCAACTCCCATAGGTCATTTGCAACTAAGATGGTTCTCATCTTCTTAGCCCATATATCATAATTTTTTCCATCAAAATTCGGTGGCTGCTGCCAACCTTTGTTGTCACCTCCTACCATATTTCTCAAATTTGAGAAGACTAAACAATGCCTAGATAACCTAGGGCTTTACAAAAAAAACTCACAATAAACTTACTGCCCAAAAAAATAGGGCTATGATACCACTTGTTGGGAGGGGCAGGGGTGCAATTAAACACAAAGTCACTATTGTGACAGGATGGACAGAGCATAAAACACACAAAATATGCACAGAGGCAGCGAATCGTTAGCAAGGCAAAACAAACAGAAATTAACTTTGCATGTATTCCATATTTGTTTCATAATACAAAAACTCAGAGGACATGCTCTGTTTACACTGCAAAAATAAACTTAAATTAACTTGGACAGATGTCCAATACAAAGGGTGCTACACTCACACCAAAATATGTAAGCTACTACAATCCTGTAGCTGCGACTGACAATGTGTTGCGTCTGCTAAAACATTCCCTGTGCTAAACATTCTCCACTTCGTCTGCTGTTGCAGGGTCTTCACTTCAATATCAAAAACCTTTTACTTGCTTACTTTCAACGGTTGCAAAGACATTCCTTTTGTCTTGTCTTGTTTCAAGCTCATGAGAATGAGTGTTTAGTTTCAAATTTCAAATTTACTTAATTTCATTAATTGCCACAAGTATGTTGTGGTTGTTGCAAGCTCAAAAATAAGCACTCCTTTTCAAATTCGAAAATACCTACCAAAATTCAATGCTGATGATATACGTTGGGGCAAGCTGATGGTCTTCAGCTAACATGGAGCTTACTTGGACAAATCTGCTAACTGCAGAATATTATATTCCAACACAACCTCCGTCTTCATCTTGTTGTGTCAGTTCAGCCCCGCTCCCCATCTTGACAGGTTGGTCCCTATGGTGTGATACTATGTACTATTTCCAGTTCACTTGGCTAACGAAAGAACTCATCTGAATTCATGGGGAGTTAAAGGCCAAAACCCCTGTATAAAGCATGACAGTCCTATTACTACTGTAATGATCCAGTAGCATATAAGCTAGAAGCTAAGGGTGTAGTACCGAGACAGAAGCAGTTTGTTCCAGTTTATTAGCCATTAGTTCATCCGGAACCCTTTACCAGACAAACGGAATCCCCATATATTGCATTGTCGGCCTGCCCTTCTTTTCACCAAGCCAGTAGTTCTAAGCAGTCCAACCTCATAGTTTAGTCTGTATATCATGTTATGTATGTAAAGATTTGTAGGGAGCCATCGATGCATATGGTTTTTCTTTACTTTCTCTTCTTTCTTTTTAAGACTTCCAAGACTATTCTAAAATGAGGGATCCGGTTGGAATTCGTCACGCTATTCAAGTCTTATTGTTATCGAGACAATACGTTAGGGTAAAGTCCAAATTCCAATTATCCCTCTCGATGCTATGGGGAAGGCTGGACTTGCAGCCATTAAGTCTAGTGCTCAACAGGCATCGCTTGTTAATCAAATGTCATTGTCCCAGTGGGAATAGGGGGTACTGGAAAAACTCACGATGTATTCATGCAGACAACTGAAGATGTTACTGGGTAAGTGACCCCAGTGGTAAACATCTACAATGAAAACATCTACAATGGGTAAGTGACGGCAGTAGTAAACAGCTACAAGAAATACACTTAGTGGTTGGATCAAGAAGTGAAGGTTGTTGGAAATTATCCCAACTCAGATTCATCCCACTCAGCCATCATCTATCTCCATAAGGGATTCATCTATCTCCATAAGGGATTGTTATGGAGATTGTTTTTTATTTGGAATTAATTGCAAATCCTCACCTTCAGATTACTACTACAAGAAATACACTTAGTGGTTGGATCAAGAAGTGAAGGTTGTTGGAAATTATTCCCAGCTGTATTTATTCATTTCTTGTTGCCGGCTGCAAATTGTCTTCTCATGTGAAGTTTTTGGTGGCCAACTCAGGTTTTTGGTGGCCAACTCAGATTCACCACCTCAGATTCATCCCACTCAGCCATCATCTATCTCTATTAGGGATTGTTATGGAGATTGTTTTTTAGTTCGAATTAATTGCAAATCCTCACCTTCAGATTTTCCCTCCAAATATTAATTACGTTGTAATTAATGTTTTGGCCAGCATATTAATTATGTTGTAATTAATGTTTTGGCTTGCTGGGCATTCGTAGCTTATTGGGGGAAGTAATTGTATTTTTGGTATTATTATGCTTTTGTGTGGGTGTAGAGAATAAAGAGACTCGTAAACTGTTAACAACAGCTTATGAATTTTTTTTTTTTTTGACAGCAGCAGAACAGGGGATATATGTATATGCCTTTTGTGTCTAATGTGTATCGATGTAATCAAAAGGAAGATGATATAATTAATAAAAGTGATAATTGTGTATTCGATGTAATGAAAAGGAAGATGATATAATTAATAAAAGTGATAATTTTGTTGTGCAATTGCTGTTTCAAATTTGTAAAAGTTCTCTGCCTTGTTTTCTCTTCTCTGCCTCTTTCCTTCAAAAGTGCCCTCTGTTTCTACACATTAAATGGCTTTTTTACCTCCTTTAAAGATGAATATGGCGATTTGCTTAGTTCGGTCCATAACCTTCAAAATCTGCACACAAAAGGTTTTGAAATACCGAGTTGCATAGCTGATGTTAAGTACCTAGAATTCCTGCAGATGTAACTATGAAAAGTTTCCACCATTATAGAGTGCATTCATTGAGAAAACTACAATGCCGGTTGCAAAGAATTGTCAGAACTTGGTTATTCAAATGGATTTCTAAAGGATAAGGCAACGAAGTGTCTTCGTTATATGGTGGTGCATGGTGGAAAACTGCAGCGAATTGCAGATCATACTATTGAATGTGGCAAGAGCAACACACTGTCTACAATACTAGTTGTAGGAGACCCGGACATGATTGAATTTAATGTTTCATATCTGCATATCTAAACATGTATCCCTTAGAAAAAAAATGTTGGAGATAATTTGTTGCAGTAGTAATACTAAACATTGGTGTAATAACTTTGTAATCTGGTGTAATAACTTTGTAATCTTTTTGCAGGCACAAAGTTGTGGAAATGTATTGGAGAGAGTTTCATAATTTTGAAAAATTTAATGTGTTTTAATGTGTTTCATGTTGAATTTTTCATACATCAGTTAGGATTTGGATGTATGATCTTTTATTTATTATTGGAGTGCTCTATCGCTGAGATATTTTAGGACCGGTATTTGATTCAGGTGTGGCTTATTTCCAACACCCCTTAAACCAAAATATTTAGCACTCCTAGTTTAACTTGGTTCTGATTTATGTCGAACTTTTTATGGACCAGTTAGAATCTGAATTTATTGAATTTAAAACCTGCTGCTAGAATGTTCTACTACTGAACTACTACCTTTTGAAACCACTCCATTTTGATTAGATGTTTAAATACTTAAGAAATACGCAATTTGTAATTAACTTGTTTCTTTTGGTATGTTCTTCTAGTTGTACTACATGTTTTAATGGCATCCGAGATCAAACTTTTAGTTGTACTACATGTTTTAATGGCATCTGAGATCAAAGATGCTCCAGATGATCACAAGGCATTTATGCAGGGAATGTGAGAGGAGATTTATTGTCAGGACTTGTTACTTGAATCATCCTCTATTGAGATTGTTGTTGTATAAGCTGGCTGAAGAATTCGGCTTCGAAAGAAAAGGCGGCTTGCCATTCTCTGAGAGTTAAAATTCTTTCATGGTCTTCCGGTCTTAGCTTTTAGAGCAGTACTTTTTCTTTTCTTTTCCTGGGTTTAGAGGTACAATAGGCCCCTTCTTGTTGTATTGGGCTAAATTTTATCTTCCATCTCATTATTATGTTTCATTATTTAAATGTCTATTCATAATAATTTCAATTTTATTTCTTAAAAATTGTAACATTCCATCAATTCAATCATGCATCCTAAAACTCAGAATTAGTTAGAAATTTTATTGTCATTTATATCTTTGCTTCGCACAGAATTTTCTTTCAGTACTTTAGCAGTCAACTACATGCTTCGTTGAGTGCATTGCCAAGCTTCTTGTATCATAACTGGTGAATGCAGGGGAAATTGGTGATCCTTATAATGAACTGTGGGCAGCTTCAAACTCACTCCAGGATCAACATACTGGTAAGACTGTTATAATTTATTGGAAAGTCTGCAAAATTCCTCTTGCAACCGAGTCTGAGTCTGATCTACACGTTCTTGAGGTTGTCAAGGACTCAAGAGCATGGATGCTACAGAGATCTTCTTTCAGCTTTTTGAAGTACACTATCCCCTGCTATCAAAAGATTGTTCTATGCTGCCAAGGGAGGTGGATATATTCCTTAAAATGGACTGGAACAGATTTGATGATTGTTTTATTTGAGTGAATATCCAAAAAAGGGTCTGCTGCTGCGCCAACACAGTTGGTGTACAGAGACAATTAGATGTACAATTATTACGATCTTAATGATCTTGGGCAGGAGTGTGAGTAAAGGTATGTATTCCTTTCCAGCTCTTCACATCTGCTTCGAGCTTAAGGCATTTAGTTAATTTTCATATTGTTAAGAAATCATATGAAGAAGTCTTTTGGAATAGTGTTCTATTTTCTTCAAAATGAAAATATAAAGTGTTATATTAAGTCAAACAAAGAGTTTAAAGGAAGGGAATTTTATATGTTAACATGCATTTTATAGGCACTACAAAGTGATGAGTAATGAGTTTGATTCGTAAAATTATAAGGTTGAATTCTAATAGCAATATCACATTTTGACATGCTGTGGAAAATACCTTCTATTTATCAATTGGTGAGGTAAAGAGGCTCTATAATGAATGGTTCATAAGGCACAACACTTGCTGAAGGTTTTGGAAATGGGGTTGCAATCTAAGTGGACTTAACCTTGGGGGAAATCTCTGCGGTTAAGCATGCTTGAGTTGGAATAGTATTGGGATGGGTGAACTCTTGGGAAGGCCCAATGCATCACCTAGATGGAATGAGTGCTAAGTGGACCATTCATTATCATGAGAGTTGGGTTCTTGTGAACCACTACTCATGAAACATGGGTCAATAAGTTTGACTCATAAAACTACACCGTTGAATCTTGATAGCAATATCACAATTTGACAAGTTGTGAAAAATACCTCCTACTTATCAATGATTTAAGTTGTCAATTTCTTAAAGATAATGATAAAATAATTTAAAAATTCAAAAATATTAAATTAAAAATATTGTTGGAATATATGCCTCAATCTCACAGGCTGAAACCTCTGAGAAAGCATAGTCGCTGTGACATTCCTGTTGTCTGGCCGACTGGCAGTTTACCTTATGTTTTGCTCATGTCGCCAAGACAATGCTATTGTCTTGCTGAAGGAATCTATCGCTGTGACTTATGGCTGTCGTTGTAACTTCTCATCGCGTGGAGAACTCTGGCCGACAGGCCATTCAATCGGGCGTCGATGAGACTCATAGCGACCGGGGGTTTCGGAGTGACTTCTACACTCAGGAAGAAGTCCTAGCGACATTGGAAGGTCTTGCCGACAAAGATACGCATTGAAGTCATCACGGTAACCTATGCCAGCTCGGTGAGAAGTCTTACCGAAAGTAACATGTCTCGGCGACAGTGTTGGAGCTTTCGGGGAAACCCTTGGGTGATCGGTAAGAAATCTTACCGATAGTGATATGTCTCACCGATGGGTATACATTTGGAGACTTCGGTGTAACACATAAGGCTTCGATATGAAGTCTTGGCGAATGTGGAAAGTCTCACCGACAGTGTTAGGGGTCATCGGTATAACATAAGGCGATCGGTATGAAGTCTCGATGAAAGACAAATGTCTTGCCGATTATCAGATGTCTTCGGTGTGACTCTTGGCAAACAGTTGTTTCGGGATAACATGGAAGCCTTGGTAAGAAGTCTTGCTGAAGGTTGATTCTCTTGCCGACAGTGGAACACATCGATGTGACTTAAAGGCTTTAGTACGAAGTCTTGACGAAAGCAGTAAGTCTGGCCGACAAGTTTGAATCAGGGTGACTTGGAACCTTCGGGGTGATGTCTTGGCGAAGTGGAATTGTCTCGCCGATAGGCAGTCTGAGTTTGGTATAACATGAAGCTCATTGTGATGTCTTGGCAAAAGACGATAGTCTTGCCAATAGATGGATGCCGATAGGAATACAATGGTTTTCGGCATGACTTGAAGACTCGATATAATCTCTCAGCGAATGACTAAAGTCTCGTCGACTAAGGAACACTTCAGAATGACTTATGAGCTTGATGTGATGTCTCATCGAATGGTGATTGTCTCGCCGATGAGAATGCTGAAATCGGTATGACTTGTGGATATTGGTTGAACCTCTTGCCGATGGAGACGACTCTTGGTGACAACATGTAATCGGATCTTGTGGCATTGGGGAGACACTTCTAGTGTCTCACTGACATGCGACACAAGTTGTTCGATGTTGACCGAGTGAAGGCTGTCTGACGTGGTGCGATGTGGACCAATCCGAGAAAGCAGAAGTGAACCGTTTGCTAAACCGTTTCTGTGTGGAAGTTGGAAAACTAAAGCACAAGGAAGTGGAAACATCAGAGGATGAGTTCTGATCCGACAGTTGGAAAAGAACGATTCTATAGAGCCTGTAGAGAACGAATGTATATATGTATGCATTGGACGTTCTTAGAAGGATGTTGAAGAGCCAAGAGCTAGAGAGAGATCGATAGAAAAAGGCCGAGTGACTGGCTGACAGGCCGAAGCCTTGAGGCCGAGGCAGAGAGTGAGAGAGGCAGAGTTATGCTGCTAGAATCTCTCCTGATCATGAATGCCATGTTTGATCTCTCAGGGATAGTATGTTACTAGTTGTATCCAGAATGAACAAAGATGAATCTCTGAAGAGGCTATGAGCCTGATTTTGTATTGTAACTTTCTGTTGCTGAATAATACAATGGCTCAATCTTTGGAGTGTGGGGTTTTTTATCTGAAAGGATTTTCCCCACATAAATCTTTGTGTTTTGGTTTTCTGTTTCATCTTTCATGTCTGTTGGTTCATGTAGTAGAATCTGTTAATGCTTGCTGTTGAATTTACATGTGTTTCTCTCAGATGGATCAATGTAGGAAATAAACTGTGTCTGTTCCGCATTGGGACATAGTTGTTCGTGTCTTTGAGGCAACCTAATTGAAAATTGAAAATTACCGAAGGCACTACTGCATGGAGTTTTCATAAGATACGCTCCTAATTTTCCTTACAAGTGGTATCAGAGCCTTCTTTTGGTTGTTGGTTCTAGATATTTCTCCTATGAAGATTTCTCAGTTTGTTGGGCTGGAAGAAATCTGGAGGAATGGACTGATGTATTGATCCTTTGATGAGTGGAAGCCTTGTGGTATTCTGAGACAGCATGCAGCTTGAAGGATGGTCAAGACAGAAAAGGGAGTTGATCATGTTGTGATCTGTGTCTCCTGGCTGGTAGAGGTATAACCTTGGAGTATGAGGTGGATGTTCTTTGCTCTGTGGCTGTGTAGCAGTAAAGCTTTCATATTGGTGTTTGTGTGACAGGCTCCTGGGTCATATGGAGAAGCCTAGATTGTTTCTCAGTCATGGAAGAGAGTGCTTATGCTAGGTGGTGGTTCCTAGTGTTGGAAGGCACTATTTCCTGTTAACCTCGAATGCTTGAAGGCTATGGAGTTAATCATTAGATGATTTGCAAGCCTCTGAAATAGCCTTTCTCTCTTTCTCGGATGCATGTACATGGTGGTGGTTTAAAGTTGGCCTGAAAGGGGCCTAGATTCTCTTGAACTACTTTTTTCTTTCTAAGGATGATTTGTACTTGCATGGCTCTGTGGTTTTGCAGGTTTTACACGGTTAAGCAAAACTTGTGATCATGAGGAGTTGCTGTTAAGCTATTGTCTAGACACTGACCTTTTGGGGTGTTGCTGGAAGAGATAGTTGCAGGTCTGCATGCATGTTTGGTGCATGGTTTTGAGGAGGTATGATTCTTTCTCTGCATGGGAGTGTTGGTAAGTGTTTTGTCACTCAACATTCTTGTGGTAATGATTGTGGGGTCCTTGATTATGGTGCTCATTGTGGACATGATTGGCAAATCAAATCTGGCATGATTTGATGTTTGAGTCATGTTGTCTACATGGTTATTCTCTTTGATATCTCAGTGTTGCAGTTTTCAATGTGATAACGGGTTTGCATGTTAGATGTTTGTGATCTACGAGTTATGCGGTTGGTGGATTAGCTACCCATTGGCTGCAGTGAGATAACTTGGATGTGGACTGTCTTTATCCACGAGGTTGATTCATTGGTGGTGCAGATTTGTTAGTTGGCCTTGTCTGTGGTCACTTGTACATTGGTGTGATTGTTTTGAGATGAGAGGATGGATATTCTTGAGTACTTGAATAGTCAGTTATGGGAACCTGAAACAGTTGGTCATGATGCTTGGAATGCTCGGGTGTCACGTTTCAGTGGGAGCTCTAGCAGTGACTGCGGATTCATCACATGGTGGTGAATGGTCTTCTTTAGTGTTGCAAAAGGGTTCTTACGCTTTTGCTTTTGCATGGACATTATTTGAAGATGTGCAACATCTTGGAACCATGGAGGGCACTTGGAGTCTTTGGCTGAGGTGTTGGTGGTGCTTGACAAGTGATGTTGTTTTGAGTTTATTTGCTTTATGTCATGGTATACTCTTGTTTGTGCACTAGAATTTTGGCATTGTGCATTGTACTTGAGACAGTGGTGGAGTCACTTGAAGCATGGTATCTCCTATGGGGATGTGTAGATCATGGTGTCATGATAAGTTCCTGATTCAGATGATTGGAGTTTTGACAATGGTCTGGTAATTCTATGTGTATTGGGTGTTTTTTGTTTACTTGCTTGATACTTCATGATAGTGTAGTAATGCAGATGGAGTTTAGCATGAGATGGTCGGTTGCTAGTACTCATGGATACATGAAGAATAAGGTGAGGTTGCTTTTCTCTTATGAGAGATGTGTTGCTGCTTGTTACTTTTGTTAAAGTTTATTAGCAGAAAGTCCGAGAAGCCTACACCTAGGTTGAACGTGAGTTTAGTAAGAGATCTATGAGGAGATTGCTCTTGGATTAGTCATGATGGCTTATATATCTTGAAGGAATATTCTTGTTCCCACTCTTGGTCTACTCGGCAGTTTATCTAAGAGGTATTTGGCTCATTATATCTTTCAGATGTATTTAAGTTCATTTTCATGATATGGATCTTGAATTACTATTTAACATTTGGTTATGGAGGATTCATAGTGGAAGTTGTACAAGCTGTATTATCTCCTTGAGCTTTTGTGTTATGTCATTTACTGATGAGAATTGGTAGGAGATGATGTATGGGCTAATTTCCTGAAATGGGAAATGTTTTAGCTTGATCTTCTTTGAGAGGTTTACATCCATGTTTTTAAAGTTGGTTTGATCTTGATGATTGAATGGATGGATGTTGTTAAGGTTTTCTTTTGGGATGCGAAGAAGATCATTCTTGACACAGCTGGCTATTAGAAGTGTATGTAGGAGGATGTTTCTATAGGAAGTTGATGGGCGGTGTTTCTCTCTGTGGCCGTGAAGGTTTGTGATGAGAGAAATGTTTCTTGTAGCAGTTTGTTGCAGGTTGCTCATGTCATTGTGGATATTTCCTTGGTACTACAGGGTTACATTTTCTATGTGCTGGTATTGGTAGGCTTGCAATGCCTTTTGATCTTTCAGATATGGATTTCTCAGGCAGTGGGAGTTCCTGTATGTGTCTTGTCTTCTTCGACTGGTTGACACTGGAACTTGTATTTGTTGTTAATGGATTAGCAGAAGTTTACTAATGGTGATACCTTTAAGGTATGTGAGATTGGATGGTATAGCACAAGCTGTGGGTGCTATTTTTAGTCGTGTGGGTTATCAGTTGGATGGAAGCGGTAAGTCTAATTGTTGTTCTAACTGGTGTTGTTTATCTTGTTTCTAGAGAATGACTTCACTGTTGTGTTTTGTTTGAAGCTTTGAAGTTGATATTGCTTTTGTATAGTGTTTTGAGCACAGTGAAGTGGTAGCAGTATCTTGTTGGAGGTATCACTAGGATCTTTTGCTTGTGTTCGTTGGAATGGTGCTTATACACCTTGGATTTGTATCTTTCTTCCACACGTGGAAGATGATAGGATTGTTGTTTGAATGGTGAACATCTTGGATGTTGAAGAAAAATTCTTGTTGGAGCATGAGAGCATGTTTGAGGTATATGTGGTTTCTTGAAAGGCTGTGATCAGTTGTTTTGTTGGACAGTGAGTTGCAGTTGGTTGCCTAGTCTTTGTTGCAGATTGTCTAATGGACTGTTATTTGTGGAATCATGTTGATTGGGTGTCTTGAGTATTGTAGGGTTTGAACTGTTGGAGCTAGTGTGGTCTTAGCTCCTGGTTGCTTTGAAGGTGCCTGTGTGATCTTCATCAAGTGGGAGATTGTTGGAATATATGCCTCAATCTCACAGGCTGAAACCTCTGAGAAAGCATAGTCGTTGTGACATTCCTGTTGTCTAGCCGACTGGCAGTTTACCTTATGTTTTTCTCATGTTGCCAAGACAATGCTATTGTCTTGCCGAAGGAATCTATCGCTGTGACTTATGGCCGTCATTGTAACTTCTCATCGCATGGAGAACTCTGGCCGATAGGCCATTCAATCGGGCATCAATGAGACTCATAATGACCGGGGGCTTCAGAGTGACTTCTACACTTGGGAAGAAGTCCCAGCGACATTGGAAGGTCTTGCTGACAAGGATACGCATTGAAGTCATCACGGTAACCTATGCCAGCTCGGTGAGAAGTCTTACCGAAAGTAACATGTCTTGGCGACAGTGTTGGAGCTTTCGAGGAAACCCTTGGGTGATCGGTAAGAAATCTTACCGATAGTGATAGGTCTCACCGATAGGTATACATTTGGAGACTTCGGTGTAACACATAAGGCTTCGATATGAAGTCTTGGCGAATGTGGAAAGTCTCACCGACAGTGTTAGGGGTCATCGGTATAACATAAGGCGATCGGTATGAAGTCTCGATGAAAGAAAAATGTCTTGCCGATTATCAGATGTCTTCAGTGTGACTCTTGGCGAACAGTTGTTTCAGGATAACATGGAAGCCTCGGTAAGAAGTCTTGCCGAAGGTTGATTCTCTTGCTGACAATGGAACACATCGATGTGACTTAAAGGCTTTAGTATGAAGTCTTGGCGAAAGCAGTAAGTTTGGCGGACAAGTTTGAATCGGGGTGACTTGGAACATGTGGGGTGATGTCTTGGCGAAGTGGAATTGTCTCGCTGATGAGGCAGTCTGAGTTTAGTATAACATGAAGCTCGTTGTGACGTCTTGGTGAAAGACGATAGTCTTGCCTATAGATGGATGTCGATAGGAATACAATGGTTTTTGGCATGACTTGAAGACTTGATATAATCTCTCAGCGAATGACTAAAGTCTTGGCGACTAAGGAACACTTCATAATGACTTATGAGCTCGATGTGATGTCTCATCGAATGGCGATTGTCTCGCCAATGAGAATGCTGAAATCGGTATGACTTGTGGATATTGGTAGAACCTCTTGCCGATGGAGACGACTCTTGGTGACAACATGTAATCGGATCTTGTGGCATTGGGGAGACACTTCTAGTGTCTCACTGACATGTGACACAAGTTGTTTGATGTTGACTAAGTGAAGGCTGTCTGACATGGTGCGGTGTGGACCAATTCGAGAAAGCAAAAGTGAACCGTTTGCTGAACCGTTTCTGTGTGGAAGTTGGAAAACTAAAGCACGAGGAAGTGGAAACATCAGAGGATGCTGGGCTGGATGACTAGTGAGTTCTGATCTGACAGTTGGAAAAGAACGATTCTATAGAGCTTGTAGAGAACAAATGTATATATGTATGCATTGGACGTTCTTAGAAGGATGTTGAAGAGCCAAGAGCCAGAGAGAGATCGATAGAAAAATACCAAGTGATTGGCTGACAGGCCGGAGCCTTGAGGCCGAGGTAGAGAGTGAGAGAGGCAGAGTTATGCTACTAGAATCTCTCCTGATCATGAATGCCATGTTTGATCTCTCAGGGATAGTATGTTACCAGTTGTATCTAGAATGAACAAAGATGAATCTTTGAAGAGGCTATGAGCCTGATTTTGTATTGTAACCTTTATGTTGCTGAATAATACAATGGCTCGATCTTTGGAGTGTGGGGTAGTTTATCCGAAAGGATTTTCCCCACATAAATCTTTGTGTTTTGGTTTTCTGTTTCATCTTTCATGTCTGTTGGTTCGTGTAGTAGAATCTGTTAATGCCTACTGTTGAATTTAAATGTGTTTCTCTCAGATGGATCAATGTAGGAAATAAACTGTGTCTATTCCGCATTGGGACATAGTTGTTCGTGTCTTTGAGGCAACCTAATTGAAAATTGAAAATTACCGAAGGCACTACTACATGGAGTTTTCATAAGATACGCTCCTAATTTTCCTTACAAATATAATCTACCTAAATAAATATGGAAATGAAATATATAAATATAAAACAAAATAAATACATTTTTTTCAATTTCAGTCAAGTGAAAAATTATTTATTTTTTAAATATAAAGACATTAAGTTTTAAAATATATATCAATGTTTATAAATGCAGTGATTAAAAATAACATATAATAAATAATATTTACTAGAATTTTTAAAGTAAAAATAAATTTTGCAATGTTAAAATATTACATGTCTTACAATATCAAGATATAGTAAATACATCATTCAAATGTATAGCAAGTTGGTTCAAAGCATGATGCAATCTACATAGGGGTCAATTGAGCAAGTGCCATGACCTAGGAACTTCAAAACTTTCCAAAAAAGGTGTATGCAAAACATAAGCAAAGATGATGTTTTGTTGCATTAATTCATGAAAAATATACCTATAAAAGGTTTACAAACATGTTGAAAAGAGTTCAAACTTATTACACAACTTACAAATTAGTCAAAAGACTATTTGTCGCCTAGGTTGGATGAGATCTTGTTAATCTAGTTAACTCCCCTTTTTTTTGTGTCTCTTTTTCTCAAATCAATATATATATATATATATATATATATATATATATATATATATATATATATATATATATATATATATATATATAGACATAGGTTAGTGCATGCACTAGTAGTGTGGCACATGCATGTAGTGGGGGAATTTCTCATGTTTGAGCATGTGTGGGAAATGAATAAACATGTGAACTAGTAGTGTAGCACATCTGTGTGAGGAATATTAATGTGATAAATGATATGGGGTTTTGATGAAATGTAGGTGCACTTGAAGGCATTGGTGACTTAGGAATAGTGCTCAATAGTGTTGATCTTGATGAAGACATTTAGTGGTATGGATTGAGAGGCGATGACTATAGTGGGCCTATGATATTTAGTGAGGGTTCCCACCATATGTGTACATCATTCAATGTAAAAAACTGCTACTATAGTGATGGTGATCTAAGACAAACACTTTCCATCTCCTAGGAGATGATAGTCACATTGGAGGATATTGTGGGTGCTAATATGCATGAGGCTAGTATAGTCATCCACAAGGGATCATAATTTTTCTTTGGTTATGTTGTTTAGGAGATCTATTTTTTGTGACATGGGTTGATTTTAGATGTAGTGTCATACAATTGTGTGACAAGTGTGGGCAATACTTTTTTATTGGGTTGGAAAAATGTGTAGTTGATATGGTGTATGAGTGATAATAGTTTGTATGGGGTGCTTGTATGTTGGCACACTTGCATATGGATTTACATCTAGTGATCTACAAGATGCACAAAGCATTAGGTCCTCCACACTAATGTAGATCTGGGTGTCGGAGACGTTGCAATGATCCACCCTATTAGGGATAGGGTGAATAGAAAGTTTAGGGGGGCCTATATTTTGGTTGAGACAATATTTTGAGATATAGGCAAGTGGGTGATGAGCCACTAGCAATGAGTGTTGGATGGCTTACAACTTGTGGATGTGATTTAGAAACTATGGTAGGAATGTTGATGGTAGGTAGCTATGATTTATGATAATAGAGTGCTGCTTGGTAGGGAGGTATCTCTATGTTATGGGGATATACTAATCAAACAAGGTGCAATGATAATTGAAATTGTGATAGGGTGTGTCAATAGGGCCATATGTTTTTTCTTGAGTTACTAGGGAGGTGAAAAAATGGGCACCTCAAATAGAGCTTGAGACAACTTCAAATATCTAGATGGATATGATAGATGTAGTGTTGGATGATGCCTCTATAGTGATAGATAAAAGGGTGATTCCAAAGTATAAGGCATAGTGGAGGGATATTTTGACATAGTAGTTAGTGTAGGAGAGATTGAGGGTAGCTACTTGAGAGAGGATGATGGTGGGTGTAGGAGAGGGATGCAATAGGATGAGGTGGGAGAGATAAGAGGGTGGTAGTGGCAGAAATAAGGAGGGGATCTAGTGCATTGGGGGAGGGACCATCTAGGGAAGATAATGTGGAGAAGGAGGTGGTAGGAGATGAGGAGTGTGAGATGCTAAAAGGGAGGGTATCAACAACTCCATTACTTTATGTTGCTCATATTTTTAGGATAAAAAGATGGTAGGGGAACAACAAATTCATGTTCATGCACAACCATAAGTGTAGGAGAAAGTATTATCCTAATGGATAAAAGGACATGCTCAAGGATCACAAGGATAGGGTGGTTAGGCTATTAGAGATTGGGAGCCCTTGGAAGAGAGATTGGAAATAGTGCTAAGTGTGTACAATATTGTCCGGTGGGATAGAAAAAAATATTGTAGGTGGAGAGAGATACTCTCTAGGTAGAGGGATATCCTAATGATTGAGTAAGTTAAAATAGTGTCAGCACATGATGCTTTATAGATTAGTTAACTAACTAGCACTCATGGGGATGTATAGTGGCTCAGGTAGGAGTATGACTAGGCAAGGGAATTATTAGGTATTTGGGAATGTCATATTCAATGGTGGAGATAGGGATATCTCACAAGGAGACAACATGGGATTTATAAGTACCTTTTATGAGTAGGTAGTCTCAATAGGTCAAAGGGTGCTGAATTCTAGAGAGTATGGTCAAGATGATTAGTAGGGGTATCAATGGCTATAAGGACACCTAGGGGGCATCCTTCACCACCATCAATGTCTACAATGAATAGTGTTATCCAAATCTAGCTTAAACTAATCTATTTTTGATATATTTCTAGGAGGTATGATGTATATACATTTTATGCTATATGGAGGTACAATTTACATTAGTTTTTTGTGAGATTTATTTGATGAGATAGTTGTAACATATATGTTTTCATATTATAGTTTATATGAAAGTTGAGTTCAAGACTACTTGCACATGTGATTTGTGATGATGTATTATATGATGATCATGATGCATGTATTTGTGTTTTGTTTATGATGTTATGGTGTATATTTATGTATGGTTAGATGGATATGTGTATGTGCAATAATGGTAATATATATTGGGATATGATGTGATATATATCTAGTCCATCTATCTATCTAACCATACATATGTGCATATGATGATGTAGGGACATTTATTTTTATTTATATGTTTTTTATGGATAATGATGCAGTGAGGTTATGATTATGACAATGTGTATGGTAACATATGATTATGGATGAATATATATAATTCTAATGAATAATAGATGTGTGTATATATTTATGATATAATTGTAGGAAATATTAAATGATAATGAAAGCAAATGAAGTGGAAGATAATGATCATAAATCCAACTAAATAAAAAATTAATCAATTTAATCATTTGTACATGCATAATGATGATTAATCAAGGGAGAAAATATTCGTGTATGATAGTGTATAATGGATAATGGTATGGAAATAGTTAGGGTGTTCTTGAATGTAGGTGTCATTCTAAAATGTAGTGAGAACTTATTTTGATATGGCATGAGATATTATGCACCAATATATATAGAAACCAATGTGACCATGTATCTCCTACATAGGAATGACAAGCAAACAAGAACAAAAATAATGTCTCGACACATCACTAGGTTGTTGAAGATCTTGGTGTGTACTATGATGATACAATCAATAGGAAAAAGGATAACCCTATAAAGTGCAATGATTTTGATGGCCTTGGTGGATACTGTGATGGGAAAACCAAGCAAACATGAAACATGAAATAATAAGACCATGCCTTAATATCAATAAGTCAAGACGTGTCATGATATGAATGATCATGACAACCTTGACAAGTTGAATACAAGGCAACAAGAGATAAAAAAATATCCAAAAGAAATAATCAAATTACATGCAACAATATTACCTTGATCATGGCACCCTAAAGCATTGTCAATAGATTAATCTCTTACCCCATTTGCATCAAGGATTGTTCATGAACCAAGTGCTGGATGATAGAAATATGTATGAAATTTATCAAATGATCATGTCCTAGGATTAAATATTCTTATTGTTGGTGACCACACATTATGGACTCCATCCCACATTGAGTGGTTTCACACTATTTGGACCACAATATGGGAAAATAAATGGGCATCTCAATAACCTTCATTCCTAGAAGAAAATCATGTGTCACAAAACCACTAATCCCTTATTTAATATTGGGTACTAAGTTTTCACTTTATTAATATTTCTCCAATATTAAATTATTATCACATGTCTCCCACACATTAAACAATAATACAATGCTACAATACAACATAAACTGGTCCCCAAATAATTACCTAGTGTGATTAACCACACCATCTAGGTGTATCACAACTAAATAATTATTTAATTATAACATTATAATACATCAAATTATGTAATGGTGTACAACACCATATCCCAACATTATCCCACTTGTTGTATACATTGCATAAGGGATCAATCGATGAAATACATCATCATAGCCATACATAAAATCACAAGAATCTCCACCATTGTCTCGTGCTCTATCAAGATACCTACAATAAAAAAAAGTTACCACCATATCAATAAAGAACTCCTCTCATCCTCCAACGTGCCCCCTATGGAAGAAAAGTAACATGCCAAGGTGAAGATGCACCAATACAAGAAAACAAGCATCAAATCCAAGTGCTAACAAAGGTTCCAAACAAGTTGTTGTCAACTCTAAAAAAAAAACATGATCAGAAATAACATCCACAACACATGCGAATACATCCAACCATTAATACCTCCTAGGTATCAATAACATCGATAAACTCATTCCAACAACATATGCATCCCATAAACCATAACCACAAGCTACCTATATCAAACCTATCAATGAAGAACATACATATCCACAAACTCCCACTACATGGGTAATGTCAAAGCATATCAAGTCTACCAATCAACACTATATCAAGGTGTGCTAAATAATAAGAAATGAAGTACCAAGAACCATAACAATGATCCACACATGCAACCCAAATAGCTACATATTCTCTTACAATATGTTGCCACCATCATCCCAAATCATATGAACATGAGCCTCCAAGAAGGAACCATATAATGAAAAGATAAAACCTGTAAACCATGATATGTCCTACCAACACCTCAAAGGTGCAATGCTCTATCAATTATGATCTTCTAACAACACCAAATGAGAAGCCTCAACAAAACCCAAACCAATTCTCAATCTCTTAGATAAAACAACATATGAATCATGTAATAATGCCATCATGGATGTAAGCATCTCTAACCAAGAAGATGAAACTCAAAGTAACCATTCCCAAATATAGAAATCAGCCATTAACCATCTCCTAAACTCCTCATCAATGAATGATAACATAAACTCAAAAGCACAAAGAGATAACCATGCTAAATATCCCTCAAAATGAATCCTCCAAAACTAACTATCTGTAGCTCAAGATCCATATCTATGAAACATAAAGCAATATAAAATCATGCTAAAAATTCCTCAAATTAGTCTCCAAAATCAATCACCATGAATCAACTCATTCCCATGATAATCAAGGCATCAAACATAACACATCTGAAAGAAATAATGGGAAAATACCTCTAAAATGATAAACCGCTGAGTAGACCAAGAGTGGGGACTGAGAATGCTCCTCTAGGATAACCAAGTTATCATGACTCACTCCAAGAACAATCTCCTTTATCGGTCCATCATGAACTCACATCCATATCTAGGTGAAGACTCCTCTGTCTTCCTGCTGAAACCTCCAAAGGGTAACCGTCTCAAGAGAATGTCTCTAATCACAACATAAATCTAACCTCACTCACGTCTCTAAGTATCCATGAGAACCTATAACTAATCAATACATGCCAAACTTCAAATGCAACATATCACCATCATGAAGTAATCAAGCAAATGATTAATGTACTAAATACAAAGAGAACTGCCAAGATCAATGTCAAAGCTCCAACCGTAGAATTAGGAACCTGTTACCACATCATGATCTAACCATCTCCTCCTAGAGATCACATGCAACAACACATACATCTTGGTCTCAAGAGAACCCATATCATCCCAAAACTCTAAGCTAGTATCAAGGGTAAACCATGACATAATATCAAACACACTCTAAACCAAGAAACCACATCTCTAATCATATGAAGATAACCATCTCCTCCATGAACATCCAGGTCCACACACACTCAACTGCAATACCAACAACTCTAGAGACCAAGTGAAACCAAGACCTCTAAACCAAGATCTCCAAACCAAGAAGATACATACAACCACCACCAAACCATCACAAACCAATCCAACACCGCCAAATCATCAATTTAAAAACTCCCACTGAAAGTGTATAACCAATGAATGTGCCAAGCTATCATGACATAGTGATAAAACCACATGCTGCAATTCCCATGAAATGACTAATCAGGTACTCTAACCATCCATCCTGTCAGCTCAAAGGAACATACCAATGCACAAATGACCATAGACAAGGCCAACTAACAAAGTCTGCAATAACAATGAATAAAACAAGTAGTAGATATATATAGTCCACATTTGATTCATCCCACTACAATCAATAGGCTATGCATACCTACCAATCACATAACTCATATATCCAATAACTAAAAAGTGCAAACTCATCATCACATTAGTAATCTACAAACTAATATATCAAAGAAGATAATCCTGTAGAGATAAAAAATCAAACACCAAATCAACCACAGATTTGATTTGCCAAACATGTCCAAAAATGAGTAACCATAGCCAAAGAACCATACAAGCATCAAGGAGATAAGAACAACCTCCTAACACCAAACCAAGTCACCACCAAACAATCACATACATGATCATGTCATGTGCCAATGCTTAAATGCACTTGCATATCCATGACACCATAATCATAGCCAACATTGTACCTACACTTAACTATCACCCATACAAGACTCTAAGTCTCCACTTGTGTCAAACCATGTCCTCAAAACCAAAGACAACTTGTGTACTTGTCACCATCAAAGTCCAACTCTAAAAAACACATGTAAACCTATACCAAGAAGCACCAAACTGATAATCAACCACTAGTATAGAAACAACAATAAACTACTGAAAAACTACTAAAAACTGTTTATAAATGACTAAACTTGGTCATGTGACCATTAGTAGTTTATTTCTAGTCATATATAACACGACCAGATTGATGACTAAACCATATTTAGTCATTTATTGGTTTTTTTGATTGATCGATTTGGTAGTATATTTAGTCATTGATTTAGTCATTCATTGCTCTAATTTGGTCACTTATTTAGTCATTTTTTCCACTGATATATTTAGTCATTGATTGCATTGCAATCTGGTTACTTATTCAGTTGTTGATTTAGTCATCGATTCATGTAATTTGGTCACTTATTTAGTCATTTTTTATTCATTGATATATTTAGTCATTGATTGTTAACTGGTCACTTATTTAGTCATTTTTATTCACTGTTCATTGATTTCTATCAATTGGTATTATATTTAGTCAATTAATTATTAATTGATATCAATTAGTAGTATAGTTAGTCATTTTAATTGACTGATATTTGAGGATTTAAGCATAAAACACAGAAATACACATCAATCATCAATTGCACACAATAAGAAAGTCTTTGAGAAGGAAAAATCAATGAAATTTATTAATAAAAGAAAGGTGTTCTAATTACAACTTAGAAATAGAGTATTGCAATTGTTATTTTTAGTCACAAGACTAAAAATCTGAGTTACAATATTGCACAAAAACAACTACAAGAAAGAAAATTCTCCAAAAAAATTCTACAATGATGGAAACGCATGCTTGAATGCCTTCAATGAGAGCACATGCCCCTTTCATCTCTTGAAACTTCTACAATGTGGGAAATATTCCTAGAGCAAGCTGTAACGTGTAGAATCCAAGGAGAGTGTTGATCATGTCCCATATATGAAGCTCTCTCCTTCAATGCAATCAACAATAACCCAACTAGAATATTTCCTCCTTTATATGAAATGTGCCATTTGATATGAGCAACAAGGTCTGCCTTTTCCACCATGAATGAAGTTGTGCCTCAATACAACCAACAAAATTGCTATTAGTCTTAATTCAGAAAGAATAAAAGTGCATTGTATATTGCAAGTTTACAAAAGTAAGTCCAAACACAACAAAAAGATAAATTAATTAAAAATTTGTAGGAGATAGATCACATCCAAAAACATGGGAGAGCTATGCAAAATTGGAGAAATTGGCTTGGAAAATGAAGGCAACAAGGTATTTACAGAGTCAAGACTTTTACTTAATGTTGTTGAATAGAAGAAAAAAGAATCATTTATCTAACACCATAGTGAAAAGTTAGCAATTGAATTTGGTTTGTTAAACATGGCCCCTGGTACAACTATTAGATTTGTTAAGAACCTTTGAGTATGTTCTCATTTTCACACTGCATCTAAATTCATCTCCAAGATTGTTGCAAGAGAATTTGTTCTGAGAGATGTGAACCATTTCCATCATTTTAAACATGGACAATGTTCTTGTGGGAATATTGGTGATGCTAAATGAAATAATCTGAAAAATAGGCTTGCACTATAATAATGTGCACTACATCAAATATCCGAAGGGACATCCATCAAAGCATAACAATAGGGATTTTTTGTCATAAGTTCTAGTTACAAGTGCCCTACTAGACATACATGAAAATCTAAGGGATTTTTTTATGACTAGACTAATAAAAATCCTATTGTAGGGGATACTCCAAGTACATATGACCCAATTCTAATGACAATTGTTATTAAAGCTAAAAAATAGCTTTGGATGTTATTAGTATGTTATTTATATTGAATCGTGGATTGGATTGCCTACTACCTTATGACTGAAGATCTTGTATCAATGGGGAGATATGGATCTTGTTGTCACTAATCTTCCCAATGAAAGCTATATGCTAATATTTGACTTTTGAAATATACTTAGATATTTTATTTCTTGTTTCATGTGCCTCCAAATAGGTGCACCAGATCCTTGAAGGGGATTAACACATATTTATTCATTATGAAAAAGAGACTAATTCTATATGATTTTGCTTTATAATTCATCCCAATGCTGATAACGATCAATCTCAGCTTTACAAAATACACAAAATCATTAACTAATGAGTTCTTTAAAAAATGTTAGGATGCACCCTTCCAAGGGATAGACCTCTCCAAATTTTCAAATGAATTTCAATCTAACATTAGAGAGGTATATCCCTTAGAAGGGTGCATCCTAACATTTTTTTAAGAACTTATTAGTTAATGATGTTGTGTGTTTTGCAAAGCTAAGATTGATCGTTATCAGCATTGGGATGAATTATAAAGAAAAATCATATAGAATTAGTCCCTTTTGACTGCTGAATAAATCTGCGTTAATCCCATTCAAGGATTTGGTGCACCTTTTTGGAGGCACATGAAACAAGAAATCAAATATGTAAGAAAATGCAACCAGTGGGTGTAAATCCCAACTCCTCAACCTTTGAAAGTGTCCTTCCTGCCTGTGTGTGAATTGGAGCTTTGGATGAGGAAGTTTTTTCAAAGCCAACAAAATAATCATTACAATTCATCAAAGCAAACATAAAGGAGACCAATATCTAAATGATTAAAACAAAAGAATACAATCAAAATACTAAAAGCAATAAGTAAAATCTTACTACACAATAGCCATCTTTGTAGATTCCATTGCATCATTAACTATTTAACTATCAATAAATCACTATCCCACCAAAGACATCCAATCATCCACCATCCACTGCTACACAGCTATACACAAACTAGCTTGTTGCAGTATGGAGGTATTTGCCACTCTACCGCACAAAGCCTTGTACACCATCGTGGTGTGGAGGCGACTATACCGCACCGCCATAGGATACCTTCGACCATCGCTGTAGGGTAGCGGTAACCACCACTATACCACACTAGTCAACATGGAAGCACTATGGGGTGGCAATAACACTGCACTACCACAAGCTCAATCTAACACCTTTGTAGGGTAGTAGTAAGTATCGCTCAACTGCCACTCACTCCATGAGACATCGCATGATGGTTGTAAAGGCCTGGACTCTCATTTGGTGTAATCTGACTTGATGATGACCAAGTTGGGGATCCACCAGTGAATTTGAGGAACATAATTCCAACATGTAAATGCCATAAATTGTCCAAAACAAATACACATGTATCAAACTAAATTCACTTAGGAAAATAGGGCATGTGAGACTTCCTACTAAACCAATTCAAAATTAATAAGTTGTAAATATATGGATTTTAGCACTGCAATTAAGGTGTAAATCACAAATAAATAAGCAAGATGCGGCATAGCTGCCAACAATTGCAATCTATAAATCAAGAACTATTGAAAAGACACCAAAAAAAGAGATTGTAGCAGAAATCTTGGTTGAAAGATAAGACTGTTATTTAAAAATCAACAAAAGGAAAAGCTTAAACTTGTACAGTTCACTATAGAACACCTAACCACCCAGTAGACAAAGCAAAAAATTTATATAGATCTTGATCATGGGACATCCATCAAAGCATAACAGTAGGGACTTTTTGTCATATATTGTAGTTACAAGTGCCTTGCTTGAGATACATGAAAATGTGGAAGCATAGACAATATGTATCAAGCCAAATATCAAAAAGTATAATTAAAAAGAAAAATCCTTACAATTGGACCTCAAATTGGACCAAGCATATATATGATTTTATCTTTAGAATGTAGGAACTTTCTTTGTCGGAGCTTCACGACCTTAAATTGGATCTCCAATTGGACCAACAGATTTATGATTTTGTCTATAAAATGTAGGAACTTTCTTTGTTCGATATTCATGACCTCAAATTCGATCAAAAACTAGATAAGTAGATTTATGATTTTCTCTATCCACTGACATTTGTATTCCTACACTTAGGTTCTTCTTCCAAGCGAAAACACCCAAAAATGTTTCAGATCAGTTGAAAGTACTCTCCAACCTGATTATGTCATTGATAGCAATCCAAGTTTTCCTGAACCATCCATACCTGAATGTTTAATCACAATCTATTCTTCCTGCACATAAAAATATCACATATTAACCCCTTCTAAATAAAACATTTAATCATCATAAAAGCATAATTAATAAATCATTTCAATTTTAGAAAGAATCTGATGCCATTTACTATCAAAACAAAAGTTGTATAAATCACAAAAAATACATGAAGCCTCCTAAATGTAGCATAAATAAAGTTTACAGGACAAGTTTCAACATAAGAAGCTTTCTACTATAGCTCTCAATGAATGTATTATAAGCAAAAAATAAAATTCTTCACACTTGAAGTAATGCAGTCAAACATTTATTCCAAAAGTATGTTAGTAGGAGTTAACTAAAAATAGAATGTTTTTTTGCTTGGTTTCTTTTTTCAATATGCCACGTGGAAATGGAATAATCACTAAGAAACCCTAACAATAAAAAATGAAGTAAAGGTTCAAGAAAGGAAATTCCAATGTACTATTGTGTAATGGTGATGAAGGCACTTATATGAGCATGACCTACATACAAATTCCTCCCATTGAATTGCCATCCATCCAAAGAGAAAATAAGCAATGTAAGGATTTGAGCAATATAAGTCCAAAGGGTTATGTTGTAATGGTAATGGAATCACCATAAGAGCACAACCAAGGAACAAATTCTTGTGACTGTAATTATGTGATCCATAACTCTATTGTTCATGTGGCACAGTTGTGCTATAACAAATACATGATGCATTCATGTGTGACCCAAGTTTAATGTGGCTATGTTGTGATAGAAATGGAGGCACTCATATGAGCACAATTAGGTGCCAATCATCATTAGGTTCATTCAAGTTGACTCAAGTTTAACAGGTTACAATGTAATAATAACATGATCCAAGAGCGATTACCTCTTTTTGCAATAAAGAGCCTATAACTCTAGTTGATATGCAGAGTGGTTGTGTTATATCAATTATGTAGTGCATTCAAGCACAACCCATGTTTAATGGAATATTCTAGAGAGTGATCAAGATTTTCTAAACCTTATGAATGTTACTTAAAAGTGTACATCTTAAACTACAGACCAATTTTGTTACATACTTGAATTGAATCTTAGGTTACCACAAACTATAATAATATGATCCACTAATAACCATTATGGGAAGTATTAAAGCAAGACCCATGTTATATAGGACACATTTCTCTGATCAATTTTACATACCTTAATGATCAAACACAAGCTTCCCACACACTCTAAGATACAATCCAAGATCATACCACACCCTATCAAGACAACTAATTTTCTGACCCAAGATTTAAGTTTTTTTTTAATACCAACAAAATAATTGGTAAGAGCATGACTAGGGTACAAAACCTAGGCCTTTGTAGAAACATAAACCATAACTCTAGTGGATTAGTGAGGTTGCAATACCAAAAAGACTAAGACATTGTAGACAATAACAAAATCTTGCAATTTAAACATTGTAGCCAATAACAAGCACACTATGTAGCTCAATGACATTTGTAAATGCAATCTATGGTAAGAAGAATGATAGTCACTTGAGGCGTGACATCAAATAGAGGTTGAGCAGTGACAAGATAATAAAGCTCAAACCTTGCATAGTAAAGTGGAGATTTTAATAGTGAGTTTCCTTACCCCCTTGCTGACCTTAAAGGTTTTTCAAATGCTATTGACAGTGTTAGACAAACAAAATGCAACAACGAATGACTATCCAAATGAAGTAATGTAGTGGTAATCAAAATTTCAATATTTCTTCTTAGCCATTGTATAATGGAGGTAGTGGATTACATGTTTGAGCAGTGTTTTGAGACTCATCAAAGATGGGAGAATAGTGAATAATACCTTGTGGACTATGAAGTAGTGACAATAAGGTTGAAGGATCTTAAGACCCACAATACCATGAAACAGTGAGTCCCCTGTAGTAAGAAAGTAGGTAGTCTATAGGGCATAGTTTGATTTTATAAAAGGATGCTCATGAAAGGAATCTTCAAGTAATAGTGATTGAGCTATTTGGGATTGTAGCTGAGGGGGCAATATCTAGTCCTAAAGGCAATTAGCAAATCAGTAAATGTGCAAGAAAATCAAACCCTACACAACAAAAAATTCACAATGTTATCTTGCATAATGCCTTGAGTTTGAAGACAAAAATCTCATTGTATCTTGATGAAAGTAGTGACCTTAGTGGTCAATCACTGACAACCATGATTTTAAAACATGCTATTGTGCTTATGGAGGAAAAAATTTAAGCAAGGTAGTGAGTGGTGGTTTGGAACAACAGTAGGTATGAAGGACTTGATTTATATGCATACTATATAGTCTATCTTAATACAACGTTCTTAGAAGAGATTGAAGGTGGATTATGGAACTCAAGGGTTACCATGATAAAGATTAAAGAGAAGACTGAGATCTATTTAAAAACCACTGTCATGAAGATATTAAAGATGTCACATGCAAAACCCTAGAAGCTAGATTAATGAATACAATGCCAAAGAGGACAGTGAGCTGGGGAAGATTTAGGAGATCTCCACATTATCTAATCAAAGGAAAATACATTAGTTATTTATTTTTTTAAATTAAAAGAAATCATTCTAAACCTTATATAGGATACATTCTAAACCCTATATAGGATACATTGATACTTCAAAAGCATCTGAAGGAATTTGAGATTATGCAAATATATGTCAATTAAATACCTGGATTACAAACAATAGTGCGAACAATGTAACCCTTGTTGAGCAGAGCAAGAATGAGATAAGCAACAAAGAATCCTATGCCTCCTATCAGGCACATCTCCTTACCATTCTCTGTCATTCTTTATTGAAACACTTCTCCATTTTGGTGGACTATGCCTGAAAATAAGGTTTCAACGAAGGTTTTAGAGTATTTTTATTAAAATTAAAACTCCATTTTGGTGGGCTACACCTAAAAATAAGATTTTGACGAAAGTTCTAGAGTATGTTTATTAGAGTATTTTTGTGGGCTATTGATTCTTGATTCCTTAAATGATTTGCTAAATAAATGACTAAATATTTAGTCATTTTTATTTGTGTGACTAAATAATTTTTTAGTTAATGACCAAATTAGTCATTTATTTACTCATTTATAGATGAGTTGCAAAAAATTAGTAGATTTTAGTCATTTTTAGTTGTTGTGACTAAAAGTGTTAGTCACGTAGTCATTTATTTGCCAAATTCTACTAGTGAGTTATACCATCATAAATATCATATAAAAACATGTACCCCCTCAAGGTTTCACCTCTTGACTCATCCAAATGCTCACACAATCACACCTTGAATCTCATGCACCTATAAGTGATCAAACATGTACCATACATTTCCTATAGAAAAAACTGATAAACAATATGATCCATTGTGTAGTAAATTGTCCATGCTCTCCAATGCCTATTCAAAATTGAAAATCCAATTTTGTATGCAAAAGTTATGACCAAAACTATGAAATGGAGAACATCTAGCTTCTGAGCTTAAAAAACTAATCAAAACTACAAAATCAGGAAACCAAACCTATACCACTATGTAGTTCTTGAAATCACCTTTCCAATGAGTATAAGAAGTGAGAAAATTGACTTTGCGGGCGAGAGTTATGCAAGTTTAAAAATATGTCCAATTTGGCTATAAAAGGGCTTGCCTGTGGCACCCGGGCTAAGCCACCGACGACAGTGGCTAGTGGGTGGTACCCGAGAGGCGAATTCCACAAATGATTTAAATTCATTTAAATTTTCACTTTTCAAAAATGCACACCTCCAGACCCGATGCCACCAAAAAATCTGGTTAAGTATTCTTTGAAGTCTGACAGAGTTTTGAACCCGATGAACAAATTAAATTTGTTTTATTATTTTAAAAGAATTTTAAACTAATGGCTTTAAAATTGTAAAGGGTATTTAAAATATTTTATTTTAAGTCGTAGGGCTTTGATTGGGTCCCACCGACCTTGCTGGTCTGACGACAACTAGCAGTTGCCAACAGGGTGTTAGCCCTAAAGTATTGCTTATCACAAGGTACAAGTTGGGGGTTCTGTGAATCCCCCCAAAGCCTATAATATATATATATATATATTTTTTTCAAATTATTTTTAAAAAACTTTCAAAATAAATTTTCAATAAGATTTTAATTGAATATTTCCAAAAAATAATTTAGGCATAGGAATTTAATTTTTAAATATAATATTGTAGATGCCCTAGACGGCCGTATGGTTGGGCAAGGGCTAATGTTTTTTTGCATTTTTTTAACTTCTCCAAAATATGTCAATTTTTATATCATTTTCATGTCTTGGGCCTCTTGAATCCAATGGTGAGGTACATTTTGTCTCAAGAGGTCATCCATGAAATTTCCTCTACAAATCCCTCATATGAAGCTCAATCCAAGAAACCCTTTTGACCCATATTTTGAAAGCTTCAAATCTACAATAAACCCAACAAATATTAACAATCCAAAAGCACAAATCTGCAAATGAACACATGCAACATGTGTTCCATATCTTGTAATGTCTCAAATATTACATGCATGCCCATGGATTCAGCTTTGCACAAATCTACTCAAACAAGGGTTATAACCAAAAATGTGGAAGCTCACACCTCCCATCAACCATGAAAACTTTGATACCAGTTGTTAGGAAAAAATGCATTCAATCACAATCTTAATCCATTTCCTACATAACCCCAAGAGAGATAAACATGCATAAAAGTAACCATGGTGCATAGATCAAATAGACAAGCCACAAGATAACACAAGATATACCCTGGGAAAACCCTCAAAAGGGACAAACCAACTTCCAAAAGCATCCATACTCTATCTATTATTTAGCAATAAAGCAATAGAAGAGTTACAATGAATACCTTTGAAGCATCAAGCCTCTCAATGCATCCTCATGTGTCCAAGCATGAGTCCACACATCCCATGCCATGCTTCACATATGCACTCCTAAAAAAGAATAAATAATGACAACCCACTCACCCAACCAACCTTAACCATGTGCCACAAAACCATGTGAACACAAAACCACTAATCCCTTATTTAATATTGGGTACTAATCTTTCACTTTATTAATATTTTTCTAATATTAAATTATTATCACATGTCTCCCACACATTAAATAACAATACAATGTTACAATACAACATAAAGTGGTCCCCAAATAATTACCTAGTGTGATTAACCACACCACCTAGGTGCATCAAAAATAAATAATTATTCAATTACAACATTATAATATATCAAATTATACAATGGTGTACAACACCATATCCCAACATCCTTCTCTATGCGATGTATGAAAAAAACTGCATCTCTCCATATGTTGGATAAAGAAGAACTGAGTCATAAGTCATTAAGTTTAACTTCTTGAAGAAAGATAATATTAGGTTTCCATTTAACTATAGCATCTTTCACCTCATATTTGCAAGAGAACTTGTTAATAATGACAAGGTAAGAGAAATTTTGATGCATAAGCATCTTAGGTCAATAGGCAATCAACATCAATAAAAAAAAAATCTGATTTGATTTTGTTGTTTTGTTTTTGTTTTCTTTCCTTTGTGGGCTGTTCTATTTGATTTGATGGTCGATAGCAAAAAGTTGAATATGCAAGTTTCATCTTCTGATCAATTTCTCTATATAATAAAGTTCCAATTTATTCAAATTCAAGACTTCTTAATGAGAGCTAAAATAGAAAAAATTGAGATTAAAAATTACAAAAACCATAAGCAATGACGATTTTGAAAAGTTACAAAGAGAATATAAAGAGACACTCTTCAAAACATGTAGGTAGAATGTCAAGGGGCATAAAAAATCAAGTGATAAAATGCAGATTTGGAAAAGTGAAGAGTGTGCCTGGGTGAGAAGACAAGACCCATTCCATAGCTCCAATATGAAGGAAAATTAATAGGTTAGCATTGCTTGTTTGAAATAGATGAAACATGGCAAGTGAAAGCAAGGGAACTAGGCTAGTCAAGAAAAATATTGTATTCAAGGTTTTCTTGAGTTTAAACGTGTTGGAAAGATACAAAGAAGGACACGTCAGAAGGTGAGAGGGAGGAACACACATATTAGAGGAAAATTTTAAGAAGTTAAAATGCATTAAAAGACAGTTAAAAGGCTGATAGGACTTAGACAGGGGAAAAGAGGAAGATTTTTTTGGTAAGAGGAAGAATCTATGACAAATTAGAATTGAAACAAAAAATAGAAGATGGTACTTAATGAAGGATGTAGAATTAAATTTTGAAACTGAACGTAGAAGGCCTATGATAGGGTATACCACGTGGAGGGAAAAAGACCATTGAGGGGTGTTGTGAATTAGCAATGAGAAAACAACAAAAAATTGCATGGTAAAAGAATTAGTAAAGAAGGCGTCACATAGCCTGATGAAGCAGGGCCACGACTAGGTGAGTAGGGAAGTATCTGGGAAATAAATAATAAGTTTTGATTTTTAATTGAATGAAAAAATCCATTAGAGGAGATGTGTCAAATAGGTTGCGTTAAAAGTTTGAGCACAAAGATTATTACAAATGAATATGAAAAAATGTATGTGGATTTAATATCTTGGAGGGCATGTATTCAAACAAAGGGAGCATGGATACACAAATCCCGAATGGAAGTTGGATGGAACATCAGTGTAAGAGGATAACATCTTCATTTTGGATAAACGTTGAAAGTTAGAACACATTGTGGTGTGAAAGAAATCTGCAAATAAAAGGAGGGTGATATCTAATGGAAATAAAGGAGGCACAACATAGGAAGAACAAAGAGGATATCTTCATAAGAAGGGTTGAATCATACCATTGCAAATTAGAATTGTTTTGTGGAAGAAATTACAAAGGAATTTTTTCATGCTTGACAATATTCTTGAAGATGTAGGTAAACTGGAGGAGGGATTGTGTGGATGAGTTGAGGGAGATGAAGAGTTGGAAATCAGAGAGGCAATGGAGGTTCCTACCATTTGCAATGTAATTTTCATAATAATAGGATTATTTGATTTCATGTTTGAATACATTATTGCATAATTGTAATCAATTTTTAAAATTGACACAAGATATTGTCAATTTTGGATTAATTGTTTTTTGAGTCGTTTGTAATCTAAAATTTTTTGGTTTTGAGATGAGAGTTTTTTTTCTTCTTCTTCATAAATTGGTATCAAAGCTAGAGGTTTTGAGCATGCAGATAGAGCACTGAGAGAGAAGTGTTTTGTACCAGGACTTGTAGGTGGAGAGGAAAGTGACCAGAGGTTTTGGGGGCACAAGCAAATTGTTGAACGTGAGGTAGCTTGTGACAAAACATATGGATAGTGGAAGCACAATTGAGGAGCTCAAAAGTATCACTGCAGGTGTGTGGAGTCTTGAGTGGTTGAAGGATGGAAAAAATAGAATTGGAAGTAGGAGAAAATCTTGAAAGTATCATTGCAGGTGTGTGGAGTCCTGAATGGTTGAGAGTGGGAACTACAGACAAAAGTGTTGAGGAAGTGACAAATTATAGTAGATGAAGTGGAATCTTCGTGAGATCGTGGTATGATTCCAACATGGAGGTTGCAAGGGCAGAGTTGTTATAGAGACATGCCAGAGGAGGGCATGGAGAGAAGAGGAAGAGTATTTGGTAGAGGAGGTCAATCTATTTGGCGGAGGAGGTTAGGCCTTCAGCGACGAAGTTCCCTAGAGATTTTTGCAATCTTAAAGGGTGATTCTATCACCCGACTCCACCTTTGTGAGCTTATGCTCACAATTTTTCTTACTCGACATGTCTAATGCAGGAGCATTCAGGGTCAACAAGCAATCAACATCAACAAAAAATATTTCAATTTGATTTTTCTGTTTTGTTTTCATTTTCTTTCCTCCGTGGTAAGTTGCATTTGATTTGATGGTTGATAGAAAAAAGTTGAATATACAAGTTTCATCTTTTGATTAGTTCCTTTGTATAATAAAGTGCCAATTTATTCAAATTCAAGACTTCTTAATGAGAGCTTACATGAAAAAATTCGAGATTAAAAATTATGAAAACCAAAAGCAACAGGGAGTTTGAATAGTTACAAAGAGAATTTAAAGAGACACTATTGAAAACACGGAGGAAGAATGTCAAGGGGCATCAAAAATCAAGTGATAAAATGCAGATTTGGAAAAGTGGAGAGTGCGCCTGGGTGAGAAGACAAGACCCATGTCATAGCTCTAGTATGAAGGCAAATTAATAGGTTAGCATGGTTTGTTTGAAATAGACGAAACATGGCGAGTGAAAGCGAGGGCACTAGGCCAGCCAAGCAAAATATTGTATTACAAGTTTGCTTGAGTTTAAATGTGTTGGTAGGATACAAAGAAGGACACACCAAAAGGTGAGAGGGAGGAACACACATGTTAGAGGAAATTTTTAAGAAGTTAAAATGCATTAAAACACAGTTAAAAGGCCGATAGGACTTAGAGAGGGGAAAAGAGGAAGATTTGTGTGGCAAGAGGAAGAATCTATTATAGATTAGAATTGAAACAAAAAATAGAAGCTGGTGCTTAATGAGGGATGCAAAATTAAATTTGGAAAATGAACATAGAAAGCCTGTGACAGGGTATACCACATGGAGGGAAAAGACCATCGAGGGGTTCTATGAATTAGCATAGAGAATACAAAAAAAAAAGCATTGTAAAAGCATTAGTACAAAGGAGTCACATAGCTTGATGGAGCAAGGCCACGACTAGGTGAGTAGGGAAGTATCTGGGAAAGAAATAATGTTTTGATTTTTAATTGAATGACAAAATCCAATAGAGGAGATGCGTCAGATAGGCTGCATTAAAATTTTGAATGCAAAAATTTATTACAAATGAATATGACAAAATTTATGTGGATTTAATATCTTGGAGGGCACGTATTCAAAAAAAGGGAGCATGGATACACAAGGCCCAAATAGAAGTTGGATTATACAACAATGTAAGAGAATAAAATCTACATTACATGGATAAATGTTGAAAGTTAGAACACATTGTGGTGTGAAAGAAATCTGCAGATAAAAGGAGGGTGATATCTAATGGAAATGGAGGAGGCGCGGTGTAGGAAGAACAAAGAGGATGTCTTCATAAGAAGGGTTGAATCATACCATTGTAGATTATCAAAGTTTTGTGGAAGAAATTGCAAAGGAAGTTTTTCATGCTTGACAATATTCTTGTAGATGGAGATAAACCAGAGGAGGGATTGTGTGGACAAGTTGAGGGAGATGAAGAGTTGGAAATCAAAGAGGCAATTGAGTTGCTTGCCATTTACAATGTAATTTTAAGAATAATAGAATTATTTGATTTCAAGTTTGAATACGTTATTCCACAATTGTAATCAATTTAAATTGACACAAGTTATTTTCAATTTTGGATTAATTTTTTAAAGTTGTTTATAATTTGAACTTTGGGGGTTTTGAGATGAGATTTTTTTTTCCTTCTTCATCAACTTTGAACCAAAATTATTAGGAGACCTATTTTTATATTGGTGTATGATCAAATATTTCCTTTGTTGTAATTTGTACTCATATAAAAAATTCTTATATAGACCATATAGGTCTTGTGAATATTATTAAAATATATATTTCATTTCAGATTTGTGCTTTTATGGAAGATTTATATTCATATTGTACATCTATCATAATTACCTAGTGTATCTTTTATGTTAGTATTCCATATTTCTATTTTCTTGAAAATTTTGTATTCCTTTTAGATATCTCTCATAATTAGTCTGTATATATTGTATATAGTTTGTTTGAGGGAAAATATTTATAGATTAAAATATTAAACATATCAAAGACTACACCAACTCATGAATTTTTAATATAGTGAGAAAAATATAACCAATTTTATTAATATCATCAAATAGAGAAGAATCATTACATGTGAACATATTGATAGGATATCAAAGTAATTTGAGAGGTCAAATTTGTTAGTGTAGGGTTTTATTTTCCTAATGAGGTATTTATTTTTCCAAGAAGCATGATGGAAAAAGTGATAAACTAGAAAAATAGACAATAAATATAATAGTAAATGAAATTGAAAAAGTGACTTAGAACATATGTATCATATCTCACTTCAACCACCAAATCTTGAATCAAGACACTTTAGGGAACTACCAAATCAAATTTTGTTAGAATTTGAGTTTAGAGCCTTCATGTAAGAGGTTGTAGCTCAATCCTAGGATAACAAATTAGTCTTGGGTAAAAATTTAGAATTGTGTTACACTTTATAAAGGAAATGACCAACACAAATAAAGTTTTTCAATTTGGACGACCTAAAATTGATGTTTAAATTTTAAAATAATATAAACTAACGAAACATAAAACTATTAGTTTAATTTATGTTTATAATTTTTTAATTTTAAAAAAATTAATGGATGTTTTTTTTTAATTTAAGAGGATAAATTTTGATTGTTGATTTTTTTTTTAAATGTGAGGTTTATGGGATGTCACAAAAAGTAAACAATTACTTGAAAATCTAGTGCAAGTTTTTTTAAAAAAATTTGATGAATATTTTGTGTTTTAATAATGTTTTAAAATCAAATTTACTCAAAACATCATAGTTTTCATGAGATGTCAACTTTTATCTATTTTTAAAAAAATACCATTTTAGAGAAGATTCTCTCCTTTAGTACATCATATATGTTTTAAATATTTAAATTTATTTTACTATTTTTAAAAAATGTCTAATTATCCTTATGTTTGATTATAATCACTTGCTTCTAATAACTTAAAAAAAAAACAATATTAAAACTAATCAAAATATCATTAATTTTTAAATTCTAAATTCTAAGCTCTACAAAATTTTATTTTTGGATTTTCATGAAAGTACCCCTAGTTGGAGAAACATAAAGTTGAAGTTGATTTTTTATTCATTTTTCTCCAAAAGAGGGGTTAAGTTGTCACATAGGCTTGCCACATAGATAATTTTGGGTAAAAGTGTTTCAATTGGAATTATTTTGTCCAAAAATGTTCAAGTTGAAACAATATAGGTAAATTCAACCTTTTCCATATTTTAAAATTAAAATATAGCTATTTAATAGTTTTTGGTGAAAAGGTTTTATTTGAAACTCTTTGTACCACATAAGTAAAAAGTAGTTTTGGGTTGCCCAAAACTATTTTCTTGATCAAAATTGTGACATAGTTGTGAACTTGTACCCTCCTATATGTCAGAATCTTCTAAGATATTTAAGAATTCATGGGATTAGTCTATTGACAAAATATTTACATGGCAACCTCTTAGAGAGTTAACCAAAAAATAAAATAAAATAAAATAGTAAAAATAGTTGTCAAGCTAAAATACAAATTGTAAAATGGACAAAAGCATGCAATTGCACTTGATATTATAACATATCACAATGAGAATATAGTAAAGCCTATCAAATACATACAAACCCAATTTTAACTCAAACAAAGACTAGGACAAGGCTACTAAGGATCATAATAGCCTGATGGTCAAATTGGTCTCACTCTAATGGCCTAATTTATGACATAGCGCATTGTCTTATAAAACTTGTAAATTTGACACAAGGATTCTTCCTATCATTTATTTTAACTTTTCCCTCTACCACACTTGAATATTCTACACAGATTCTCTTATTACTTACAAGTCAAAAGTCTATGGAGACTCTACAAAATATAATAATTAAAGTCTATGGGAATTCAAGCATAGATCTGCCTAGCATAAAATAAAAAATAAACAATTTAATAAAGTTATTCTCATAAATAAAACTAAGTACAAATAGATTAATATATATGGTAATAGGTAAATGGAAACATGAGAAAAGGAAAAACAAAGACAAGGTTGGGAGAGGGGGAAATATATGCCAATAGAAATTTGACTCTAAAAAAATATTATATTTTGACATGTGGTTTGAAAGGAAATAATAAGACTATTGTGGAAGTTTACACAAGTATAAGTACAACAAAATAAAATTGAAAAAAGTATTTTTTAAATTATTATTATTATTATTTTTTGTTGCTACAGGGGTATCCTCGTGACTCTGCCCAACGTCCAAGGGGCAAGTTGAGGCAAGACTAATCCCCTGCAGGTGGGCACGACAACTTGCAAGCCGGTCCATCGGTTGAGCCCAAGAGTGGGAGTCCAACCGAAACCTATGGGGAGAAAACCGATGACCCAAGCCAACTCCGCTACCCGTGCAGGCTATTTTTTATTATTTTAATGAATTAAAAAATTATAGTACTTTAAGCATGGTGGCATGGTGCAAGAGTAGGTACCATTATAACCTGCCATAGTAGGGTATGACCCTTGCCATGAGCAAGGTTTAGGCCCCATATACAACTCTAGTCAATAAAAATTGATCAAAAATCAAGAATTTTGGTGGTCTCCATAGAGAATCAATGGCTACCCCTTAGTAGCTTAAGTTTCATTGACTTAAGAATAGTGATTATCCCTCCATTGATCCTTCAATTCCACTCCATGGTTTGTGCACCTCCCATGCTCAACCACATGATAACCTCAGTGACACTCCACCTTGCTACTTCATCAAAAACCTCCATCTAAGTAGCGTCCCTAGTTTTTATCATCAGTCCACTACCAACTTGTTGCTTGAGCAATGCTTGGCCAACATGCCACCTACACTTTACTAGCATATACACCCATTCACCACCATTCCACCACTTAGTTACCACCACCATTAGCCTACCACCTAGACACAACCCACCTACCATTAGACAAAGGAGCCTCCTCTCTAGTGATATTTTTAGTTTAAGAGGCCAAATTTGGAAGGCCATATATTTCTCAAATAAAAGTTTTTTCTTGAAAAAAAAATGGGAAATTTTTTCATGAAGTTTTGATGGTATAATCTATTTTTGTATTTCCAATTTTTTAAAATTTCAATTTTCTCTCGTATTTTGTTGTTTAGACATAGCTTTTTTAGGTTTTTGGCCTCATAAATTTCACAAATAAACTATAATTTGAGTCCATTTTTATGAAAGTGGATATTTTATAAGCACTACATATCGACATAAGCTATTTATTCTTATGTTATAAATTAATTATACTTTTTTTAAGATTAAACGTACATTTACAAAACCTTATAAAATTAGCTTCCACTTTATAAATGTTATATTTTACAAAGTGATTAAAACTATAACTTGATAAGGGTGTCTTAATTGAGATATGTGGGGGGGTTATTAATGCACATGCTCTCAATTCATAAAGTTCCATCAGATTTTTAATTCTTAGGGAGCTTAACAAATAGGAATTTTAGAAACATGAACTAAAATAAAGTTCATTAATGAGGCAATCAATTTAATTTATTAATGGGTAAACTAACCATCCCAAGTTGTCATTACATTAGAATCTAAGGGAATTACAAGGCCTAATAACATCTTGAATCATTGTTAATGGATTAATCTCTTATTGTATTTGCTTACTGTATTTGTATGGGCTTGTTCATGAACCAGATATTCAATGGTAGAAATATGTATGAAAAATAGAAATGACCATCTTCTAGGATTAAATATTCTTAGTGTCAACTGGTAACCGCACATTATGGGCTCCATCCTACATTATGGGGAAATAAATGGACATCCCAATGAACCTTCATTCCTAGAAGATCCATCTATGGACATATGCCTCCCCATTGATACTTTTGAGAATTTTTTGTATGATGATGTTATTGAAGAAAATATAAACTAAAAAATTAATGTATATTCTAATGACAAAGGTATCTCTCATATTAATTATCCTCCTCATACACCTCTAGTATCAGTAGTTATTATACAACCTCCACTTCCTACATCAACAAATATATTGAATTCTCTACATACTACTATAGGTTCTCTTTGGTATGTTCCCACATGTCGTATTGATCATTAAGATAATTAATTATTCAAAATACATCATTTTTTCTAGAATCTCACATTCTAGATACTAATGATAACATTGAAGACACATGTCTTCTCTTTGATGATAACTCACACTAAGTTGCATAATCTCTTCTAATTGTATTTTTCTCTATTTTCCACATCATGCTACTATCTTGACATATCCTAGTTCACATTGGTTTAGCTCTCACACTTCCATGGTCTTTATTCTCAAATAGTGTATATCACAATCACTATTTAGATTTAGCCTCAAGACATATGGGTAGCTTCTAAAATTTATTCTTATATTCCACCATTTGAATGAAAATTTAGTAGTCTAATAGCTTTGGGGTTTTCTTCTTCTAGAAGGAATATGTATCCTTTATTTTAAAAGTACCTACTACAACATTCACCTTGTGAAATTCTACCTTAAATTTCTCTCTCTACTTTGTGGAGGCATATATAGGCCTTATCTTGCAAGGATTGTAGCATGCAATCAATTCTATTGTAATATCTTGTCCTCCTATATTTTCTTACTTGAGATGGATTTTTTCATGTAGGTTTTATGTTTCTACTTTAGGGGTTGGGGATCATGGTACACTCTCTTTTTATATTGGGGTTCTTTGAGATTATAAATGGGGATTACATGACTTGTGTTGTCATGAACCATTTCTTTACTACCTCAATTACAATTAAGGGGGTTGTTGGTTTAATCCATTATTACATATATCATTTAAGTTTACTTAAGTAATTAGTTTTATTTACCAAGGTAGATAAGTAACAATAATGAACATCTCACATAAAGTTGATCTTACTTGATCTACAAGTTGAGTTTACTTGACTTAACTATTTTTCATGTTGAGTTTGTCACTTATTTAGTTGTAGCTAACTTAAATCCTTTGGGAAGCTTGTATTTTCAACTTGTTCTCACAAAGTCTATATTTTATAGTTCTTTTCTTTCATTTAAAAAAAATTAGTATAAATAATATATAATGTTATTATTCCTATTTTTATATTAAATTAGTGTCATCTTATTGTTTGTTATTGGATAGAGTTATGATTTATTTCAAATTCTAATAAGAACAACCCCACAACTAAATAAATGGTTCATGGTGGGTAATTATTAGCATCCAAGTGCATAACAACTATATTTGGGTGGGATTATGGGTAAGTATGATTAATGCATGGATAAGATGAATGTATTAGAGTATGCAAAAATAAGAATAAGGTGAGAGATAAATGCATGAGGGCGTGAGTATATAGGAATGGGTAAAAGGTAGGAAAATGAACCCAAATTCTCACAAAATTTCATCATTAGCAATATGTACATGTATTGAGGTATTTCCTCAAGATGGACACAAAACTAAATGAATAATATAGTGAGTGCTTCTAGATACAATAAGATATATTATATCTAGAAGAACTCACTATCATTATTATGGATAGTGGTGGAAAGGGTTTTCATATCATCTTCTCCTATAGAGAGGATCTCTCTCCTATAGAGGTGGAATCTAGGTTGGTTTGTTGGGCTGACTAGTGTTGTATGGGGGTTATTGCTTCCCGGGGTTCTGTTGTTCCTCCCAACTCTCTTATTGAGGTGGGGAGTCTAGATGGATTGGAGGTTAGGAAAGGGAGCTCTTTCTTCCCTTTATTTTGATTTCTCTCTCATGGAGAGCCTATTTGAGTGATTTGGTTTATCAACATCACTTAGTTTGTTGTTTTTTTGGCTCAAGTATGTTCTTTCTGAGTGGTTGGTTAGTTGTGGCCTAGTTGTTTTAGGTAGTGTTTGTAGTAAGCTAGGGTTCAAGGTCCCTGTAAAACCTAGTTGTAAAGGGTTCAAGGTCCCCTTTAAAACCTGTTTATTGTAGCATCAGTAGTCTAGTTAATCTTTTAGAGGCTGTTGTTTGGGTGTGTATTATCTATTAGCAACGTTCTTTATTTAGACAAGGTTTCAAGTCCCTTCAAAACCTGTTTGTAAAGGGTTTTGGGTCCCTCCAAAACTTGTATTTCCCATAATCAAAACATTATTATGGATAGTGGAAATTTGATATATCTTAAATGAGAAACGACATGGATGTACAAATTTCACCACTATTAAGTTTAATAATTATAGATATCAAAATAGATAGTAAATTAAAATATACTTTCCAATTATTTTTTGGAGATTTAAAAGAGATTATATTTTAAGATTTAAAATTTGACTTCAAACATATGAAATTTAAAATTATATTGCTCTAAACTTATTAAATATTTAGAAGTTTATATATTAGCAACATATCATAAATACATCTATCTAAAAACACATAGAGGTGTTATATAATAACTAAAAAATAGCTAGCTTATATTTTTAGAAAAAACTTAAAATTAAAAACATAACTAGAAAAATAAAATATACTAACAAAAATAAATATAAAACAATTTGCTAGTGTAAAATAACTCTTGTTTTATTTTTTAACCGATAGGAGGATGAGGAGAGCTCCGAGAAATGGGTTGGTACAAGGAAACAAGCATTTTAATTTTTTTTTTGGATGGTAATTGTAGATCTCAAGGTCATTTTCAGGTTCATGGTGTAGATCCTAACTGGCATGAAATTCTTCGTACTGATCCAATGGTTTCCCGATCAAGACAACCTCGTGTTCCTAGAAAACATCTTTCCAAGCAATGAAAAGAAAATTTTGACATTTGCAGTTCTGAAGGAGAAGGGGATCCGATGACTTATTTTAGCATCTATGGTTCTGAAGAAGTAGGGGCTCCAACAACTTTTCCAAATAATGTCTCATTAAAATTTTCCTTTCCAAATAATATTGTGTTCAATAGACCTTTGTATCATAACCATCTTTAGAAGCATTGGCATTCAAATTAACTAGTAGGGAACAAGGAGACATCATATCTAAGTAAAGATTCATCACCGACTACTTTTCCTAACAACATTGCCCTGGGCAAGGGTTTTATTATTAAGGATTTCAATAATCAGTCATGGAAGGTTTAGTCACAAACCAACAAGCGTCGAATGCAAAATGGGGGTTTCCAACGGTTACCTCAGTTTCAACAAAAATGCAAAAGTGCTAAGAATGTAATGCTTCCAGACGAATTTTTGTGCATGCAATCACAAAATCTTAGAGAAATAGCATTAATTTGTAAGTTCTAGAAGTTTTCTCCACCCATTTCTGATTTAAAAACTCTGTTATATCATGATTGCGAAGGGGCAAATCAAGTTTTCTATATAGATAAGGGAAATGGTTTCTTCATTGTTCTTTTTTCTTCAAAAAAAGATACAGGTGCGATTTATAGGGTTAAATCATGGGTCTATGGGGGATCAAGCTTATCTATTCAGCCTTGGAATCTGAAATTTAACCCTAAATTGGTTAAAATTAGGTTTATACCTTTTCGAATTCAAGTGAACTCTCTACCTTTGGAATACAGAGAGTCGAGCATTGCTGAAATCTTGGTGAATCAGCTAGGCATATTCTTGAAACATGACTTCTCTTTCTTCAAAAACCCTGAGTTACCAGTTAGAGCTTGTGTTCTTTTGGATACTACACAAGCTTTTCCTAAAGTTTTGAGGATTAATTCAAAGTCAGGGTTTTGGTTACAAGATGTTTTCATTGAGAGTCCCTACAATGTATGCAAAGAGTGCCACATTTGGGGGCACAAGACTAGTTTTTTGTAAAAATAAGCAAGTTCGGATGGTAAGGGACGTTCAAACAAAGATTATCAACATTCTTCAATTTTTTATCAAGAACCTCAGGGGTTGGTTGATGATAATCTATGTATAGTTCAAAAGTGCTTTGAAGATGTGTCAATTTCTAAGACAAGGTTGATTAAGGGAAAGGAAAAATATTTTTACTCTAACCCTGGGTGTGTTTTAATTATGAATCAAGCTTCTTGTTCTAATTTTTAATTTAACCCATCAAATTTTTTGCTTCCATCTCAGAATGTATTAGGTGCTCACAATACTATTGGAAGGACAAAGGATAATGCTAGATTTGCTCAAGCATGGGTTTTGGGCTAGTTCAAAATTTTGATTCGATTTTTTATTCTCACAATCAACCATTAGAATATGTGGTTTCTGTTAGTATGCTAGGTGGGTAGAATAAATCAAAAAACTTATTGTTTCATATACCACCAAATTGGGTGACAACCTATTTTTCTCAACTGTTTGTAAATGGAAAATCTTTGCATTTGTATTTTCCCAAATTCTCGTCAGTTTCACGCTAGCAAGTGCAAACAATTTCATCTACCCTAGTTTGGGGTGATTCTGACACTAGGTCACTAACATCAATTAACATACCAAATCTAACATGTTCTTCTGATATGTAGCTAGATTTGGTTGATACACATTCTAAAGAGGTGACCTGGGAAAAGAGTCTCAGTGATACTTTTGGGTTTATGGATATACAATCCATGTTAGAAGATGGAAATTTGGAGGGAATAGCCAGTAATATTTCCATGATGGTAGGGTCTTCTATCATTGATGAAATAATAGAGTAAATTGAAAAAGAGAGTGAGTTAAATGTTCTGGTATCTTCTGATACTAAACATGTCCCCTCATCCTCAAGCTTAGGGGAAAAGGATTCTCTTTTAAATATGACAACTTTACTCCCAAATTTAGCAGAAGCTACCAATATAGGATTGGAGAATGAAGAGGGTGCTAAGGAATTTGAAAGAGGCACAAAATCATATGTAGTCAAGATTCAAGAGGAGATAGTGTAGATGGGAAACAATTGACATTGGATGGTAGTATTAAAAAGATATTGAGGGGAGCAAGTTTCTCTCCGAAGTTGGTATGAAGATAGTATCTTGGAATGTTAGGGGCATTAATGCCCCTAACAATAAAGCCCACAACAAGCAACAAATTGATGCTTTTGGGTCTAACATAGTTTTACTTCAGGAGACAAAGTTATCACAAGAGATTTTTGATTCAGTTATAAAGAAATGGACAAGGTGGAAATCTTGTCAGTCAGTAGCACAAGGTGCTTTAGGAGGTTTGGTGGCTTAGTGAAATTCAAATTTTGTTATAGTTGAAGCTATAAAAAATGAACAACATTGGTAGTTATTGAAGGTGGCACATTTTGATTTAAACTTTTGGCTTCTTAAAATTTATGCACCAAACTCTATAGTTGGGAAAAAGCAGTTGCGGGAAGAGTTAAACCAAGATTTATATCAAATTGGCTCAGATAAGGTGATGCTAGCTAGAGATTTCAATGCAATATTATCTTTGAGTGAAAATAAGGGTGGGTTCATTGCTCTTGAGAAGAAGTTTTGGTTTCAAACAAGGTGGTGTAAATGGGTTTATTCATGTTTGGTAGGCACAAAGTTCTTAGTTCTTGTAAATGGTACTACATTATGATTTTTTAAGTCATCTCAGGGAGTTAGGCAAGGAGACCCTTTGTCTCCATTTCTTTTTATCATTTTGGCAAAGGCACTGAGTAGATATGTGAACAAGGCTCACATTCGGGGCATATGGAAAGGCATTAAGTTACCTGCCATAGATATAATAGTAACATACTCTTTATTTTTTGATGACACCATTTTGTTTGGTATGTCATAAAAAATAGAAGTGAATAAGATCAAGAACATTTTAGAAAAATATACTTTAGGTTCTGGTCAAAAGGTTAATGCAAGCAAGTCAAAGATTTCTATTTTTAATACAGATCCTATAATAAAGGATATGATTTTTGGGTTTCAGATTGCAGAACTACCATGTAAGTATTTAGGAATATCGTTCTTTGTAGGGTCCAATAGGATTTCATATTGAGAAAAAGTTATCCATAGTATTCATTCTAGAATTGTAGGTTAGAAAGGGGGGTGGTTATTTATTTTAGGAATAATTTTATTGATAAAATATGTTCTATCTTCGATCCCAAATTATTACATGGCAGTTTTGAAGGCTCCTAGTGCTGTTATTATAGAAATTGAAAAATTGAACAGGTCTTTCCTATGGAAGGGAAACATGGATAGTAAAAGGAAAATACCTCTTATTTCACTTCAAAAAAATTGTATGGAAAAGTTAAAAGGAGGTGTCGGGTGCATAATTTGTCTGCAAGAAATGTGGCACTAGGTGCCAAGTTGGTCTAGTACATCATGTAAAATAATAGGCTAAGTGGTGTAAGATCATGCAAGTGAAATATCTAGATTGTGGTGCATCTGATCGCATTCTCACCATTTCAAGTCCTCCTCAAGGATTTGTAATGTGGAATTTTTTGTTAGAGTGCAGAAAAGTAATTACCCCATACTTAACTTGGGAGATTCATAATGGGGAAAACACATAATTTTGGCGTGACTAATGGAATGGGTATCCCCCATTGAATACAATGCATGACTTTTAGGTAGAAGAAAATCAATCTATACAAAGCTTGGGACTAAAAGTGAAAGATTATTTTCATGTGATAGATGAGAATACAGGGAAAGTAAATTGGAAAAAATTGATAGATCCTTCTATTCCAAGTGCTCAACATGAGGAGTTAAACAAGATCCTAAAGGAAAAATTTGTATACTTTCAAAAGGTTGCAGATAAGCTTATTTGGGAACCATCTAAATTAGGTAATTACACGATTAAATTGGGCTATAAAGTAGTAATGAATGTTAAAGCATAGGGTAAATCTCAAAGGGCATTGTCTTTCTACTGGAATCAGATGATGTTACCTAAGGTACAGGTTGCTTTCCTCGTTGGCATTAAAGCACATAATCTTGACAAGTGAAAGATTGGTTAAACTCAAAATTTCTAATCCCTTCAAATATGTTCTTTGTGAGTCAAGTTTGGAGGAGGTAGATCATTTATTTTTGCATTGTCCTTTTGCAAGTTCATGTTGGGCATTTGTTAAATCCAAATTAGGATGGTATTCCCTCCTTTGAAAAAATCTTTGGGAATTGTCTTCAAGCTAGCTAGTGTTGTGCAAAACATCACTTTTTGAAAGTATATGGAAAATAATCCCTTCTACTATTGTGTGGTGCATCTGGTGGGAAAGGAACAAACTGATTTTTTATAAGCTAAATTTTAGTATAGAACAAGTGTTGATCAAATTAGAAAAATCAATTTGTGAAATCACAAATGCATATGTACTCAATTCTAAGCATGTTGGTTCAACATTTTTAGATTGAGACAAAAAAAGCTTAAGTCTTGGCCCATACTTTTTATTCCCTTTAAAGGAAGTCAAAAGCCAAATGTAGAATTGAGAAAATACAGAAAAAGGTAGTATGGTTTCCTCCTCCTGCTGGATTTGTGAAGTTAAACTTTGATGGAGCAGTTAGAGGCAATCTAGGAATATCATGTGCAGGTGTAGCACCAAGAAATTATGAGGGCTCACTCATAGGAGAAAAATCAATCCGTCTTCCTTATGGATCAAACAACCAAGCATAAGTACAAGCTCTATTACATGGTTTTCAAATGACAATTCAATTAAAACTATCAATAGTGCAGATAAAAGGTGATTCATTGATCATTATCAATGGATGTGGGGATAGAGGAACATGTAGATGGTCAATTAAATATGTTATAGAACAAATTTTACATTTACTTGATAGTTTGGAGTCTTTTCAGTTAAACCACATTATATAAAGGGTAACTAGTTAGCTGATTATCTAGCAAACTTGGGTTGTGAGCAAGTGCAATCAGAAATATTATGTGGGGCAGACCCAAATGTTTGCATACGTGTATTGCAAGATATAATCAATCTTGAAAAAAGCAGGACAAATAACTAATCAGGGTTGCATTAAAGAGTGATGCCAAGACAAGCATTGGATTAAGGGTTCCATTATGTTGGAAGGAAGGAGGATTATTAGAGGAATGGAGATTGATGTTTTAAAATGTGCTAATTGTGTTTTGTTTTTTGCAAGAATCAAGGATAAGCATTTTATTCTCACTCAGTATAATAAATATATTCAATTACAAGCTATATAGATTTATGATGACATGGAAATAAAAATCAAATACCATTGTAATATGACTGAGGGTTAGAGATGATGCATAAAGTGGTGACATATACATTTGGAACAGGAGGTACAAAAGGCGGAAGTCACTAATATCCAACATTTCAAATGTCAGATCTTTTGTACAAGTTTGTGCGACATAATATAGATGGCACCTGAATATATATTAAGTCTGTGAAAAGCTCACATGTGGTTTTGGGAAATCATAGGGGAAATTATCACATGTTGTGCTTGTCAAAAATTCGTTATGACATGCGAAGGTCTCATTATTGATTGGTTCCGTATTTTAATGTGCAGGCTTAAACAAATATTATTCTATATCTCCCTGTAATAATGAAGTGATAATCCAAGAGCTATGTAAAGATCTCGCTCGTGTAATATAATCTAACTTCATGTGATGAAGAATATGAAATTAATGTAGTTCCAATCACCAAGTACATGTCTGCTTCTTTAAAATGCCCTTGCATTTTCATCAACAACTATTTTTCTGGGGTCTCAACGAAGGAATATTGTGTTGGCTCTCAGTAGGTTTTGAGTCTGGTGTGCTATCTTTGGGTTGGGGGTTAATTACCAATTAAATTCAGTTGTGTTTGGTCTTTACATTGGCTCGATGTGGGTAGTTCTTGTGTCATGTCAACAACATTATTTCTGGAGTCTACAAAGGCATATTGTGTTGGCTCTCAATAGGTTCTAAGTCTAGTGTGGTAAGTTGTGCAAGCCTAAGCTGGATTCCAGTGTTATGTTCTTATCTATTGGTGCTAAATATGTTAGTTTGGGGTTGTGGATAAATTTGCACTTCATTTTTGTTGTGTGGTTGTCTTGGGATTAGGTGTTAATTTGCATTTCTTTTCAGTTACACTTGGTGTAACTTACATTGTCTCAATGTGAGTGGTTCTTAAGTCATGGGTGGGAGGTGTCTATGTAAGTTAAGAGTGGTATAAGTGAGTTGTTGGTGGGTTTTCCATTCATCAATGGAGTATGCACTAAATTTTTTTAGGGTGCCTATTCAAATGAGAGAATGGGAGTGACCTTTCTTAGAGGAAGCAAACAACTTTGAATTGTCCCAAATATTTAGAATGCCATGTCCAAGCCTTGTTGATAGTGTGAAAACTATTATTGGTGAAGAAATATTAGGCCAAACTCCCTAAGATTGTTGTTCCCTTCACATTTGTTGTCAATCTTCTTGTCTAACACTATGGATCTCTTATAATCTCTTGAGTCCCTCCAAATTGTGGTTGAAGAGACTATTCAACCTAATGTTTTTGGGGAGGAAAAGCTACTGAAGTGTGTGCAATTATATAATTTGGATAAGGGAAAGGGTTATGTTGGATGCTTATTCCCGAAGAGTTACCTCAAATGCAATCAGTCATTCAAAGCAGTGTACGAGGCTGTCGAGAAAGGGTTGAAGAATGATGATCCTTGGGTTCTACACATGATTATAAATTTACATTCGCAAGAGATTGGTTTTTAGATGGTAAACAAAATAAAGGAAAAGTTCTTCGCAATTTTATTTTTGCTTTCTCATCATAAACGACATGGCCATAGTTTGGTAGCAGTTGCCAGAATAATTCCAGTGGGTCAGAATGATGTTGACCTAAGATATGTAAGATATATTTATTATAAATATTAATTACAATATTTAATATTAATATTTAATTAAATGTTTTTTTTGAGTTTCAATATATTTATAAATTTGTAGAGTTAAAATAAATACATGTGTTGAATAAAATTAATTAAAAATAATCATTTTATATAATTTTTTTGTTATTAAATATTTTTAACATTAATTTAAATAATAATAATAATTTAATGTATAAATTTTAAGTTAAAACAATCATATAAGATGTATTTATTTTTTGCTAGAATTAAATTGGTAATTTTATTAATATAATTTTTCATATTTCTTATGTTTTAATTTAATATAAAATACAATAATTATATATAAACCTCCACATTAATTATATATTTGATTATGCAAATAAATACATAATTGTTAGCTTAGTTAAACATAAAGAAGGGGTAAAAATTTATTAAAACAAAAAGAAGTACAAATCAAGGGCATTACACAACCCTATCAAGCTCCGCCAAGTGGTCCAACTATTGAGACAGATCCGGGGTAATTGACCCTGATCCCTTAAGTTCCAATCATGAATATGATCATAAGCCCATTTAGCTTAGTTAATTTTAATTAATTTTATTAATTTAATATAAAGTGCATCCCTATTCATTAAAAAGGTTATGAAATTAAAAGTATACTTATTTGCAAATTTACTTTATGTTATATTTAATCTTATTTATAATTGTTATTGGCATCATCTTATTTGTTAAGGGCAATGAGAGTTTCATTTAAAACTCACAATTGACTATTTTACAAATTTACTTCAAGTTATATTTAATCTTCTATATAAGTGTTAGGACATTCGTTTTATTTATTAGATATTTTACTTAGAAGGAAGTGATAAAATATATTATCTTTAAATATTCATTTTCATGATAATTTGTATCAAATATTGCAACTTAAATGAGATAATAATTTCCCTTCAAATAACATTTAATGTTGTCTTTTGAGTATCAAATAATCATTTCAATGATCATTTTATCTATTAACTTACATTTAACCTTTCAGTTAAAGATGATAATCCTTCCCACTTTGAACTTGCACATTGGGATATCATACAATGTCTACAACATGATAAATGCACTTTTACTTATTTAATAATATTATATAAAATACGTGGAGAGATATCCTTCCGTATTTTTAACATATGTATATTTAATACAACATGATAAATGCACTTTTACTTATTTAATAATATATATAAAATAGGCGGAGAGATATCCTTTCCTATTTTTAGCATATATATATTTAATAATATATATAAAATAGGTGTAGATATCCTTCTCGAGCCCCTATTTTCTATTTAATAATATATATAAAATACGCTGATATATATATGTATGCTCGTAGTATTCGCAGCTCAACATGAATGACATTAAATGGAGATATCCTTTCCTATTTTTGCATATATATGTTTAATAATATATATAAAATATGCGGAGAGATATTCTTTCCTATTTTTAGCATATATATATTTAATAATATATCTTATTTTCTTGAGAAAGATATACATATATATATGCTAGTAGCATTCACAGCTCAACATGAAAGACATTAAATGAATTAGGGTTAGGGTTAGAATTAAAATTAGAGTTGAGAATAGAACTAAGATTAAAGTTAGGATTAAGATTTAAAAAATGAATTCAAATGCTGTATATACATTGACCCACATTTAATGCAACTTTATGAACCTTATTATACTTCACCTTGGAAATTTAAACTTGAACCTAATGCTTTACCATTTGAGGTTATGTCATGATTTATATTTCCAGTTCTATATATATGGGGGTTGATTTGCAGCAATTCATGTTCTTGTAGATTCAGTTTTACATTATCGCCTCTTGAGGAGTTCAGTAGTGTAGTAAGTTCTCGATGGAGTTCTACAAAGTGGTGTTGCAAGTTCTGTTTTTGTGCAGTTTATGCAACTGGGCATGGGGGAGAACTTTAAAATCAGACATCGAAGCTTTGATTTTGTTCAAAAATGCTGTGGAGGAAAATTCTATCTTGCCATCAACATGTATGGGCTCATGGAATTTTTCAGTTGATCCATGTGACTTTGCCTCGACTAGCCAGTTTGTCTGTGGGATCAAGTGTGATGTAAAAACAGGGGATAAGAAGAGGATCACAAGTCTCACATTAGATCAGTCAGGTTACAGAGGCTACTTGCATCCATCTATTGGAAATCTAAGAGAGCTCACAGAGCTGTACTTAGCAGGGAATGCATTCCATGGAACAATCCCCAAGAGCATTACAAGGTTAGGTAAGCTCAACAAACTTGACTTGTCAGGAAACATGTTCTCTGGATCTATGCCACATTCAATGGGAAGGCTCGAGAATTTGCAGCTTCTATCCTTGTCAAATAATAGGGTGAGTGGGTCTTTACCCCGTTCCTTGAATAGCTTGAAAAAGTTGATTACATTGGATTTATCTTCTAACATGCTGACTGGCATGATTCCTCCAATGGGTAGGCTGAGAAAGCTTGATAGCTTTGATTTTAGCTCTAACAGGCTTGTGGGTGCCATTCCATCACACCTGCCTATGTCTGTCTCACAGATGCTTCTAAGATCAATTTTTTTGACAGGGCAATTGCCTTCAAGTTTGATCAGACTTCAAAATTTGGTTGTATTAGATATCAGCTGCAATAGATTGAGTGGTAACATTGATTGGTTGTTGTTTTCCAACCTTGAATTGCAGCAGCTGAATTTGGCAAACAACAGCTTTACTACAATCAATGTGCCAAATTTGTCTGCCATGGACAGTCAACTGGTAGCTGTGGATATTGGGTTCAACAAAATTAGTGGGCTTTTACCCTCCAACATTGTAACTATGAAATCTCTGGCTGCTCTGTCTCTGAGATACAATAGGTTTTATGGCCCAATTCCTGGGGATTATGGTGCTAAGGCTGCTGCTGATGTGAAGCCTCTGGTTAGATTGTATTTAGATGGGAATTACCTAAGTGGAGAGGTTCCACCTCAGTTTATGAACATCTCTACTGAGAACATTAGTGGGAGCTTTGCTAACAATTGTATAAAGAGCTGCCCACCTAGTTTTTTGCTGTGCCAAGGAGGTCAAAGGCCGGCTTCTGAGTGCAGGAATGCATATGCTAACAGACCAACTATCTAAGCTTTGAGATATATGATTTTATTGTATTGGATATATGAGTTCATGTAATGTATAAAAGCTTTTGTACTTTACAAAGAATGAAGTTCATTTGCTGTTGAGTACTTAATCGCATTTGTTTGGCAATAATGCTTTGGATCTTGATTTTGAAATGTTGATTGTGACTTTTTGAAAGCTTGACAGCAGTTTTTCACTTTAGCAGAAGTTTATGAGAAAGTGTGTTTTTCAAATTATGTTTTTGAGATTTATATATTAGCACTTTCAGTCCAAATTACATCAACATAGCTGTTATAGAACAGTAACAATACATGAGCAATGTAGGATCGCCTTCTCAAAAGTCAAGGCAGTTAGAAATTATCATTTAAGTTAAAGTCTAAATAGAATCGATCTATCGTGCCCAAATAATGATCTTGGCAGGAGTGTGAGTAAAGATATGCATTCCTTTTCAGCTCTTCACATCTGCTTCCAGCTTAAGACATTTAATTAATTTTCATATTAATTAAAAACTAACACAGTTGAATCCAAAAGCTTGCTCTAATAATTTTCATATTGTTAAGAAATCATATGAATGCTAAAGAAACTGATTCAGAAACCTAGGAAACTCTGCCGGCTAACAGGGCAATAAAGAGAAGAATTGTAGCGTCACGGTTGGCATGCCCCTTTCAAAGCAACAAGTAGAAGTCTTCTATTCTGTTGTGTTGCAGCATGTCTCTGCATTAGTCACACAACAGTCCAGCTGCCACGTCTCCTACCAATACGAAGAGTATAACATCTGTGTTCAACCCAAGCCCATATAGACCATTTGGTTGTTTCCTGTTTTGCTCAAGAAATAGCACAGTTTGTATTAAAAATTACGAGTCTAGCTTAAATTGTTTTATTATGTACTGGAAAACTTTAATGTACCACTGGACGAATTGCATTTTAGAACAAACAGGAATTTGCAGCTATTTTACAAGAATGATGAACAAATCATATCAGGCATTATAGATGTCCATGTTCATCTTGACTTACCAAAGACAACTTCTACCATTTTTGTAGCACTCCAACTAAAATATTTGGGTCTTGAAGTTCAAGCATGTTAGTTCCGAGAAGGCCTTACATGCACCAGGAGAGGATGGCATTGAAAGTTTGGAGCAGAAAATTTATTGCTGTTCTAATGTTTGCTGCTGTTCACAGCCAGAAAATTTATTGCTGTTTGATGTTGCTGCTGTTTGATGTTGTTGTTCAATGTTCCATGCTGCTGTTCTTATGTTACTGTCCAAGCTCTGTTTGGCTATCAGACTTGGTTACTGGTTTGCTACAGTTGATCTGTAATTGACTGCTGACTTTTTTTTAATAAAGCTTTTATTCCAATAAAAAAAAAAATTCATATGAAGAAGTCTTTTGGAATAGTGTTCTATTTTCTTCAAAATGAAAATATACAAGTGTTATATTAAGTCAAACAAAGAGTTTAAAGAAACAAGAAAATTTGACATGCTATGGAAAATACCTCCTACTTATCAATTGATGAGCTAAAGGGGCCCTATAATGAATGGTTCATAAGGCACAAAGCTTGCTGAAGGTTTTGGAAATGGGGTTGCAAGCTAAGTGGCTTTAACCTTGGGGAAAAACTTCATGGTTAATTGTGTTTGAGTTGGAGTAGTATTGGGATGGGTGACCTCTCAAGAAGGCCCAATGCTTCACCTCTGTAAGCATCACCTAAATGCAATGAGTGCTAAGTGGACCATTCATTATCATGAGAGTTGCGTTCTTGTGAACCACTACTCATGAAACATGGGTCAATGAGTTTGACTCATAAAACTACACGGTTGAATCCTATAGTGATATCACAATTTGAGTCATTGTGGAAAATACCTCCTACTTATCAATTATTTAAGTTGTCAATTTCTAAAAGATTCTAATAAAATAATAAAAAATTTAAAAATATTAAATTAAAAATATAATCTACATAAATAAATATGGAAATAAAATATATAAATACAAAAAGTATATATATATATATTTTTAAAATTTTGTGAAGTGAAAAAATTATTTATTTTTTAAATATAAAGACATTAAGTTTTAAAATATATATCCATGTCTATAAATGAAGTGATTAAAAATAACATATAATAAATAATATTTACTACAATTTTTTAAGTAAAAATAACTTTTGAAATCATAAAATATTGCATGTCTTAAAATATCAAGACATAGCAATACATCATACAAATGTATACCAAGTTGGTTCACAACATAATGCAATCTTCATAGGGGAATCAATTGTGCAACCACCATGACCTAGCAACTTGAAAACTCGCCAACAAAGGTATATGGAAAATATAAGCAAAGATGATGTTTTGTTGCATTAAATCATGAAAATATACCTATAAAAGGTTTACAAACATGTTGAAAAGAGTTCAAACTTATTACACAACTAACAAATTAGTCAAAGGGCTATTTTTCGCCTAGGTTGGATGAGATCTTGTTAATCTAGTTAACTCCCCTAATTTTCCATGTCTCTTTTTTCTCGAAACAATGTATATATGACATAGGTTAGTGCATGCACAAGTAGTGTACCACATGCATGGAGTGGGGGAATTTCTCATGTTTGAGCATGTGTGTGAAATGAACAATATGTGAACTAGTAGTGTAGCACGTGTGTGGGGAATATTGATACAGGAAATGATAAGGGTTTCAATGATATGTAGGTGCACTTGAAGGCATTGGTGACTTAGGAGTAGTGTTGAATAGTGTTGATCTTGATGGAAACATTTAGTGGTGTGGATTGAGAGGTGATCACTATAGTGGGCTTATGATATGTAGTGAGGATTCCCACCATATTTGTACACTATTCAACGTTGACAATGCTAGTAGAGTGATGGTGATCTAAGAAAAACATTTTTCATCTCCTAGGAGATTACAGACATATTGGAGGATATTTGATGGATATTGTGGGTACTAATATGCATGAGGATAGTATATTCATCCACAAGGGATCCTAATTTTTCTTTGGTTATGTTTTTAGGAGGTCTATTTTTTTGTGACGTGGCCTAATTTTAGATGTAGATGCATGTAGGAGGTCAGTACCAACATTACCCTTGGTGATGTTATCTCCTGTTAGTGACATACAATTGCTTGAAAAGAGTGGAAAATATTTTCTTATTACGTTGGAAAACTATGTAGTTGACATTGTGTTTGAGTGACAATATTTTTTATGGGGTGCTTGTATGTTGGCACACTTGTATATGGATTTACATCTAGTGATCTACAGGGTGCACAAAGCATTAGCTCCTCCACACTAATGTAGATTTGGGTGTGGGAGGCATTGCAATGCTCCACCCTATTAGGGATAGGGTGCATATAAAATTTAGGGAGCCCTATATTTTGGTTGAGACAATATTTTGAGATATATGAAAGTGGGTGATCAGTGCCACTAACAATGGGTGTTGGATGGCTTACAACTTGTGGATGTGATTTAGAAACTATGGTAGAAATCATGATGGTTGGTAGCTGTGATTTATCACATGATAGAGTGCTACTTGGTAGGGAGCTATCCCTACATTATGGAGATATATCAATTGAACAAGGTGCAATGTCAATTCAAATTGTTAAAGGGTGTGTCAACAAGGCCATATGTTTTTTCTTGAGTGACTAGGGAGGTGAACAAATGGGCACCTTATATGATCTTGAGGTAGATTCAAAGATCTAGATGCATATATGATAGATGTAGTGTGGGACAAGGCCTCCATAGTGATAGATACAAGGGTGATGTCAGAGTATAAGGCATAGTGGAGGGATATTTTGACATAGTCATCAATGTACGAGAGCTTGAGGGTAGCTAGGTTTGAGAGAGGCATGATGGTGGGTGTAGGAGAGGGATGGAAAAGGAGTAAGTGGGATAGATAGGAGGGTGGTAGTGACAAAAATAAGGAGGGGAGCTAGTGAATTGGGGGAGGGACCATCTAGGGAAGCTAAGGTGGAGAAGGAGGTGGTGGGAGATGAGGAGTGTGAGATGCTAAAAGGGGGGATACCAACAACTTCATTTCTTTAGGTTCCTCATAGTGTTAGGATACAAATATTGTATGGGAGAAAAAAGTGAATGCACATACACAACCATAGGTGTAGGAGAGAATATTATCCTAGTCAGTACAAGGACATGGTCAAGGATCACAAGGATACGGTGGTTAGGTTATTAGAGATTGGTAACCCTTGGAGGAGAGGATGGTAATAGTGCTAAATAAGGGAAATATTATGGTGGGAGAGGAAGATAGATTTTTGATGGAGAGGGATACTCTCTAGGTAGAGAAGGATAGCCTAATTAGTGATAGGATGATCTAGTGATTGAGTAAGATACAATAGTGGCAACACATGATGCTCTATAGATTAGTTATCTAGGGCTCATGGGGATGCTTAGTGGCTCAAGTAGGAGCATGACTAGGCAAGATAATTATTAGGTATTGAGGAATGCCACATGCATGGGTAGAGATACGGATATCTCATAGGGAGATGACAAGGGATTTATAAGAAGTGTCCTATTACAAGTAGCTTTTTATGAGAAGGTAGTGTCAATAGGTCAGAAGGCACCCAATTCTATAGAGTAGGGTCAAGATGATCAATAGGGGTATCAATGGTCATAGCTCCACCTAGGGGGCTCCTTTGTCACCATCAAGGTCTATAGTCGATAATGCTAGCCAAATATAGCTTGAACTACTCTATTTTTGATATACTCCTAGGAGGCATGATGCACATATACATTTTTATGCTCTATAGAGCCACAATTTACATTAGCTTTTTTTGAGATATATTTGATGGGATAGTTGTAACATATGTTTTATATTATAATTGATATGTGAGATGATTTTGACTAGAAGAACATGTGATTTCCAATGATGTATATTATATGTTGATCATGATGTGTGTTATGTTTATGATCTTATGGTGTATAATTATGTATGGTTAGATGGATAGATGTATATGTAATAATGATAATATGGATTGGTTTATGATGTGATATATACAATCCATCTACGAAATAGAACATTTATCTATCTAACCATACATATGTATATGATGATGTATGGATAGGTATTTTTATTTGTATGATTTTTGTGGATAATTATGCAGTGAAGTTATGATTACATGACAATATGTATGGTAACACATGATTATGGATCAATATATATACTCCTAATGGATAATGAATGTGTGTATATATTTCATGAAACAATTATAGGAAATAATAAATGATGATGAAAACAACGGAAATGGATGATGAATGATCATAAATCCAACTAAACAAAAAATGATCAAGTTAATTATTTGTACATGCATAATGATGATTAGTTAAGGGATAAAATATTCATTTATGATAGTGGATAATGGTATGGAAATAGTTAGGGTGTCCTTGAATGTAGGTGTCATTCTAAAATGTAGTGAGAACTTATTTTGATATATCATGAGATATTATGCATCAATAAATACAGAAAATGTGACCATGTATCTCCTGCATAGGAATGACTTTGCAAACAACAATAAAAATAATGCCTTGACACATCACTAGGTTGTTGAAGACATTGGTGGGTACTATGATGAGACAACCAATAGGAAAAAGGATGACCCAACAAAGTGCAAGGCTTTTAATGGCCTTGACGGTTATTGTGATGGGACAACCAAACAAACATGACAAATGAAATAATAAGACCATGCCTTAAAGTATCAATGATTCAAGACATGTCATGATATGAATGATCATAACAAACTTGAAAATTTGAATGCAAGGAAACAATAGATAAACAAAGATCCAAAAGAAATAATCAAATTTTATCCACCAGTATTGCCTTGATCATGGAATCCTAAAGCACTTCCAATGGACTAATATCTTACCCTGTTTGTATGGGCTTGTTCATGAACCAAGTATTCAATGATAAAAAATATGTATGAAATTTTTCAAATTTTCATGTCGTAGGATTAAATATTCTTACTTTTTTGGGACCAAACATTATGGGTTCCATCCCATATTGAGTGGTTTTGTATTCTTTGGACCATAATATTGGCATCCTAATAAAATTTCATTCTTAGAAGATCCATCTATAAATATAATTCTTCCCATTCATACTTTTGAGAATTGTTATATATGATGAT
>VDFB02333851.1:0-21859 GCA_007258455.2 Sequoia sempervirens | reverse complement strand
TATTAAAATGAAAACTCCACTCTGGCGGGCTACGCCTGAAAATAAGACTTCGGATGAAAGTTTTAGAGTATGTTTATTAAAGTTTTAGAGTATTTTGGCAGGCTATATTCTTGATTCCTTAAATGGTTTATTCAAATGGATTGTGACTAAATAAATGACTAACTATTTAGTCATTTTTATTTGAGTGACTAAAAAATTTTTAGTCAACAACCAAATTAGTCATTTATTTACTCATTTATAGCTGAGTTGCAAAAAATGAGTAGAATTAAGTCATTTTTAGTTGTTGTGACTAAAAGTTTTAGTCACCTATTCATTTATTTGCCAAATTCTACTAGTGTTCTATGCCTGACAGGCTAGATATATGTAGAGCAGGGAGCACCATATGATTGAGTGGTACCTACCTGATCGAGTGGCCAAGAAGTTTGGAGAGGTATAAGATGCACCACCTCTTGAATACATAGTGATATTTGCATGGATGGCTAGGGAGACCATCTGGGGATAGATGATCCCTTCATAGGTGGTTGTCGATGATTTCAAAGCACTAGTGCCATAGCGATGGGTCTAATTTGGTGGGCCTTATGATGCAAGGACTACTCTTGCCTATGATTAATGGTGGTTACAATATTCCCCAGTACGACTAACAAATCTAGTTGGGGGACAAATCTTGGGCTGAGGTAGAGGAAAAAGGCTAGATAGAGGACAAGGTAGAGGATAGCAGCCAGGTCACGATGGACAAGTGCCTGGTCATGATAGACAGGTGGTGGGACATTTACCATTGATACATCCATTACATCAAGCACCACCACCACCACCACCATGAGATCAACAGTAGGCATAGGGTCCCGACCCATGGGACACCCAGATCTTAGTAGTGACAGCGAAGAGGGACCAGTTGTGGCAGAGGTCCAATAGTTGATTGTGAGCTGGATGTTACAGCCCGCATAGGTTTATTAGGTCACAAGAGAGCATAACCAAGAGCGGAAACAGAGACAATAGTTGGATCTGCAGTTGGAACAAGAGGTAGGGCATCGATAGCAATTAGAGGCCACTGCATAGTTCCAGGAACATGTAGGATAGGGTAGTTTACCTGCACCACTATATAGAGATGTCGTAGATGAGGCCTCTTATTACATGACTTTGTACCTCTGAGATGTCCCCGAGAGAGCGGACACAACCAGATTAATCTCAGAGGAGCAGAGTTGTGCCGAGTGGCGCAACAAGACCTTCAATCAGGCAAACCTTAGGGAGCAACCACTGACAGTCATCAGGTGGCCACTAGGACCAATCCCATCATGATGATGGCCAGAGTCGAGGATAGTTCGACCTCCTCATAGACACATTTTTGATGTACAACCTTGATTATTGACATGTATATACATTCATTGGTTGATTTTGACAGCCTCTTGTATATCTATTTTTGGTGAAATTTACACACTGATTCAAATTTTTATATCATGATAGTCACATTTTGATTATATATATGAGATGGACCTCGATTCGATACTTATTATGTGATATTTTATTTCATGTGATGCTTTATGATCATGTATGGATGCACATGCTATGGATGGATGCAGATTTTTATGTTATTGATGTGTTTCTTTATTTATGCATATGATGTGATGTCATGTATGAGTTTATGAGGTGATGCCATATGCCATGCAATATGATGGATGGATTACTTTATTTTTTAGCATCTTTTCTATATGACATGTTATGAGATGGATGCATTTCCTTTTGTGTATTTCTCATATGATAATGATGTGTGATGATTATGATTATGATTATGTAGGATGTATGTATGCTAATGGGTTGTGGATGTAGGATGGATGCATTATTATTTTTGTTGACTATCATGATACCAGGTTAGCATGGAAAGAAGATAGAAGAATAAGATGAGTGGATTAACCATTGATTTCAAGATTGATTCAGAAGTCCAACAAGTCTACGAGTCTTTGAGACTTTACTAGATATGGTGATGAGATTGATGATTTTCTTGTTTCAAGGATTGGGATACTTCATCATTTCATTCCTTATTTTTTGATATAACACATAGACACGATGCATCACAATATTGATAACCAGGATGAATTTGTATCTAGTGTGATGGAATTTGACTCTATAATCCTTGCTCACACCTTGACATACAAAAACCTTGTTGGAACATAGTTTATATTTTTAGAACATCTCAGACCAAAGCATACACAATAGTCAACAATCTATTCAAAATGACCTCCCTACACACAACAAAGCAAGTATTTGCCAATTTTATTTTACAAGAACATACCACAAGCATAGTAAATGAAAGATAATGATTGATGCCCCATTCCTTTCTCTCTAAATAATTTTGATAGACATCATTGAGGGGTCCTTGGAATGGGTCAACAAGATAAATCATAAGACAAGATCAAAATGAACAAACAATCAATGTTATTTATATCTATTGCCAAAGTAACATAGCTAGGGTGATTTTTGACGATGATGTCTGTTGTAGGAAGGATGCATCTTAGGACATGTTTATTAGATGTTTTGAATAAGACTAATTGTTTGATAGGCCGTTGATACAAACATTACCAACTTGTTTACTCATGATCTAGACTTTAGATTTGCACATTTAGGTTCACACTTAATTAATTTCCACACTTGTTTCCACGTGTTTTACCAAAGGTTGATGATAACAATCAGTTTATTATGAATGGAAGTTTATTACGAGTGAAAGAGATATAGGATGGGTGGTTTTGGACCCTTTGGAGTTTTTTAATGTTTTTGACATTTTACAATGTTTTGAGGTTATTTTTGGATCTTTTTGGGTATATGTGAATGTTTAGGTTTTTAGGGTATGTGAAGCTATTTAGGATTTTTTGAATGTTTTCAAGTGTTTTTGTGTTTTTAGAGTTTTTCAAATGTTTTTGTGTTTTTTTTATAGTTTTGACCAAGACCTATGAGGGATTGACCTACAGCCTCGAGGGCTTATCAAAGATTAGCCTTGCCTACATTATACACGCAGGTTCGACTAACTCTGACTAGTAACCATTTATTGATGAGATATGAACATTTGATGGATTGTCAGCTTATTATGACGAACTCCTAAAGAATAACCTAATGCATCGAGGGTGCATTGATGATGGCCTTGCCTACATTCAAGCTCAAAGACAACGTAATTTGACAACCATGTTTTTGATTTTCTGAATTTTTGACTTGTTTAGGGATTTTGATGTGTTTCAAATGTTTCGTATTTTGAGTTTACAACTTTTTGAATGTTTTTGGATTTTGTCTATGAAATATTTTTATGTTTTTGGATTTTTGATGATTTTGCAAGTGTTTTTGGATTTTGATGATTTTCAGAATAAATGATACCTAGATCATGATGTTGATGTCATGTTATGAGATACAAGACATGGATCAAGATTTATTCAAAAACAAGAGTGCAAGAACCTGCCTCTAGTGTCTAGCAATGTTTCATAGTTCAATGGACAAACCAAGATAGGTAATGTATAGTTCAACAAAGTTTTATCATGCTAGGTATGGGCTATAGGACTTCATGAGACAAAATGGTAAAGAGCTTGTCAAGAGCTTGCCATGAGTAGAGTTGAAATATATGCCAAACCTTTGTCAAGATCAAGATAAACTAGAATATCTAGATAAAGATGGATTGGATGGATGGAGGAAATATTAGATTTATCATGAATTGGATGAGATGCTTCCATCTGAAAAGGATTGTATAGATGCTCAATTCTACTCATGATTCCTTTTTTCCAGGTTTTCATCATAGTACATGCCCAAAGTGCCACCGTAGTGGTTTTCATTGGATGACAATTTTTTATTTTTTTACTATTTTCTTGATTTTTTAAAGTCTTACCCTCATGTTGAACCACCTAGTGGTACTGATATAGATGCAACCATCATAACATGCCAATGATATCCTGCTTGAAGAAGATGATTTGCTAAGATATGAACACTTGAATGCAACTTTTGAGAACTTTGATCAACCTTATTTATACCAGAATTAACCTCGTCTATGTGTGCACATCGTGATAGAGTGCCTTCAAAATCCTTATGATGAAGTGTAGTTGCCAACACACGGTCAACGTGAGAATTGGATATCATGAATGGAGTTTATGGTGACATGTATGAAGGAATATGGGATGGATTGGTCGATGGTTTGGAACCTTTGACTCTCCAAACTTGGGTAGATGAGCAATGATGGGGGATTTGCATGAGATTGAGACCACCTTCTTGATATACCTCGTACACCACTTGAGAAGCTTGATTTTGTATTTGCAGACATCTACGATGGATACATTTCCCTTTTTTACTTTTCCCCATAGTTTCTTTGACTAATGGAGTATGATTGGGATGATTTTCTTTTATATTCTTTGGTATCCATTTGTATTTGCTTTGTCCCCTTTGCTTTACTGCTTCATTTTCCTTGATGATCTTCTCCTTGCTTTGATAGGAATATTTCTTTGTGTGTTGGTCCCAATTCGTGTATGAGATGATGGGTGGATGATGATTCATGATACAACTAGTTGTAGCATTGACATTTTCATCATAAGGATCCTTCATGCCCCCTACATTGATGTTTGCATTTGACAAAATTTCCCTTAGATTTGTGAAGGTATTGCTGATATGCTTTGATTCTGTTAATTTCAAGATGTCATTAACAATACCTAATCCTTTGCCTTGATAATGTATCCTTTAATCAATGGCCACTGAATATGACTTATCATAAATACATGATATTGCTATGGGTTCTTGTTGTTCAATAATATTAATTATTTTCTCTAATTCCATGACATCTTTATTTGTTGATACCGCTTCAGAAAATGTTGGTGCTGAGTCAAAAGATGTTGATGATGCACAATCACTGTAAGAATAGATAATCTAGATTGTTGCTTGCTCTTGTGTGGGGATGTCAAGAGTGGGAGACCCTTGTTTTGGATGAAGAACATCTATATGTCCGTTAGAAGAAAAAATATCTTGGGTGATGTCAGGGATATCTTTGGTGTTTAAGATGGATTGGAAGATGTTCATCAAATCCTGATAAAACTCTGGGGAAGTGATCTCTTCATCTTGACTTAGGGTAGAGCAATTGTCACTCATGGGTTGGAAGACATTATGCAAATGATGAAAATGTTGTGGGGATAAGGGTTCTTCATCTTGACTCGATTCAGAGCAACTTTCATTATCCTCAAGATCCTCCTCTTGACATGATCCTTGGGTGGATGATACATCATCGATAAAAGAATCTTTGCAACATTTTTTAGGAATGGGTGCAATAAAGGATATTTCTTGCTCCTTTGGAACTTCTTCAATATTCCCAATCATGAAGTTATATGTGGGAGAGATATCACAATTTGACACATACTTAATGTCATTATGGTATGAAATATTGCTAGAAACTGTTGATTGGTTTGTACTTTGTTTTAAAAAAATATCTTGATGTGTGTCTGATTCCTCATGTTGTGATGAATGAATAACATGAATGTGTCCCACCATGGTATCATCAGTACGGTTTACATTATTTGATGCCTTTCTTGAATCTTTCACTTTTGCATGATTAGGCATAGGAGTTTTGTAAATTTTTAGATTGTAATTCCTACATTTTTTTATCAACATCAATGTCTCCTTATTCAATAAGATCCTAGATTAGATGCTCAAGTCTAAAACAGTTTCGTGTGTTATGACCTTTGTATCGGTGAAATTCACAAAAATGATCTTCTATATAGCTAGGAGGTTTAACTTGTGGCTCTTGATAGTTCTTGAAATTTGGGAGTGTAATAAGATTAGGTTGTATCAACTTCTTCAATACATCTTCCATAGATTCCCCTAAGGGAGTATATTGTCGTTTAGGAGCATTTTTTTTTCTTTGTGGTCCTCTAAGTGTTTGTAGCATTGATTGTTGGTTGATTTTTTGGCAGTTGCATGTATGGTTGTTGTGTGTTCATGAGTTGGGTGTTTGCTTGTCTAGGAGCACTTAGGACCACTTTTGCATCAACAACACCTTCATTAGTAATGTTTTTGCTCTTAACCCAAAATTGAGGTTTGTCATTAGTACTAGTAGATGGGCGATCACCCTTGTATACTTGTGTGCTTCCTATATTAAGGGCCCTAGGGATAAGCTCTTCGTATGATGTGACACATTGCATTTTCAATTGAAAGGATAGATCTGTGTCTACATTAGGAATGATGATCCCTATTTTTTTCTCTTTGAGAATAGGCCATTTGCTTTTGCTAGCTCTCTACCTCCATTGTTGCAGGAAATTTGTGAAGGATTCACCCTTACTTTGTTTGAGGTTATGTAGGTCTTCCAAGCTCACGTACATGTTTGGGTTGTAGGAGAAATTATCCACAAACCGATCGATTATTCCTTTGAAGGTTTGAATTCCTAGAGGTAAATGTGAGAACCAATCTATCACTGGGCCTCCCAAACTATGTGGGAAAAGGTGCATTAAATAGGAATCATTGTAAGCAACTTCCATAAATGCTACATAAAACTCTTTGATATGATCCACCGTATTTCCTCGTCCTCTATATTTTTCAAATTTTGGGACTTCAAATCCAGGTGGGAAAGGTATCATCGCGATGTTTCTATCAAAGGGGTATGGACACAAGTCCCGTTGCACATGTTGTTTCTTTGTTTTCCCCATTTGGATGTCTTGGATTTTTTGTGTGAGTGCCTTAATTTGTGAGGGAAAATCATCTTGCAAATTTTGTGGGGGAACATATGTGTTATATTGTGGGATGGTAGATGAGTTGTAGGTGGGATTTTGATATGGGGGTGTTATATGTTGTGTAGGTTAGATTTTGATATTGTGTAGGTGATGGTGATAGTGGTGGAGGTGTGTGTGCTCCTTGTACATTTGGGTTGAAGACATTTTGTTGTGTGTTTGTGTATGATTGGGGGTTGTAGTACAAGCCTTGTTATGGTTGTTTTTGTTGTTGTTGTTGTCCAAGAACTTATTGTTGTTAAGCTTATTGTTGTGCTTGTAGTTGGCCTTGTTGTTGGACTTGCAATTGGGCTTGTAATTGAGCCTATTGTAGCGCTTGTTGTTGGGCTTGTGTTTGAGCCTATTGTTGCGCTTGAAATTGTTCTTGTTGTTGGGCTTGTTGTTGTGCTTGGAGTTGATATTATTGTTGTTGTGCTAGTAGTTGTGCTTCTTCTTGTTGTGCTAGCAATTGTGCTTGTTGTTGCACTATCATTTGAACTTGGCGTGGTTGATTTATAATGGGTTCTTGACAAGCCAATGTATTTTGTCCTTGGGATTGTGAAATGATGTTTTGGTTCAAGAAAAATTGACTTGTTTGTGTGTATTGGATTGAGATATTATGATTTTGTGGAATGTGTGGTGGATTTTGAGGGACCATGGTGTGAGTGAATTGTGGGTTGATTTGATTTTGGGGTGGTTGTTGTGTGATGATATTTTGAGGGTTGGACATTAGATTTGGATTTGGTAAATTTTGTCCTTGATTTTGTGCTATCATTCCTTGTAAAATTTGAGATTGGGGTGGAGGAATGTAGGCTTGGGGTCCCATTTTATTTTACATTACTTGCGGGACCAAAGGTTGAGATGGTGCCACTTGGTGTTGCGATATTAGTGGCATACTTTGGCTTTGGATCAATTGATTGGAATAGTTCCCTTGTTGTGTTTTGTGGGTTGGTTTGAGTGGCTTGTGAAACCATTAATTATTTTGATGTGTCAATAGGGGGTTTGATGTTTGACCTTGTTGTGTTAAGGATTGACCTTGTATGATGATGTTCACTTACCCTTGTTGTTCCACTCAAGGTACTTGGATCACATGAATTTGTGTAACATTAGGAACACTTTGGGTACTTTTGGTGGTGGAAGAATATGGTTGGGCACTAAATGTTGGTGTCCAATTTATGTTTTGGGGAGGGGTTGTGTCTTGTGTACCCAAAATTGTGTTGCCTCCTAAATTGGGAGTGAGACCAAGGTTTGTTCCTATTCGAGTTGCGAGACTATAAGTTAAAGGTTGACTTTGTGTGTGTGATGAAGTTGGTTGAATGATAGATTGAGTCACACCTTGTACCAAGGGTTGTGTGATGGAAGCTCAAGGAATAGGAGCCATATTTCCCAAGGATTTTTCCCTAATTGTGTTCAAATTGAATGTTGAAGGGATTTTAGCACCTTCCTTTGCTAAGGATAGCATGTATTGGTTGGGTTTCATCTTCATCAAAGTGTTGATGATATAGTGTGTTTTGGGGTCTTTTTGATATAAAGGTATACTTTTGCCCTTTAGGATATACTTGTTAAAAAGGATGATGGCTAACTTAAATAAATGTATGAAAAAGGATTCATTTACACACATATAACTAAACTAGGGGATTTGATTGATGATAACTTGAGTCTAGAATGTTGATGTGTCCAAAGTTTCAAAGTTGTTTGTGAGGTGAGATGTCAAATGTTTTGATATGGATGAGATGATTGATCCTAATGTTTTGAACTTAAGAGGGACTTTGTTTACAAGATAAAGGTAGTGAAAAACATGCTTTACCCTTGGAGTGATAAAACTAAGAACTCAATGTTTGGGTGGTAGAACTTTGATACAATGTTTGGTAATACATTTCCTCATTTTCACTTTGTTGTTTGGAAGCCTAGATGTTTTGAAAATAAGACCATTGTGTGGTGTGTTTAATTGATTTAAGCTTTGATTAATGATATTACTTTTACCACATTCAAATGTCTTGATTAATTTAAAACTAAATGTCTATAACTAAGCAACTTTCTTTTCACAAAGCTTGAAATGTGAAAATTAGGATGCTAAAGCCATAGTCCCTTATGTTGACTTTGGAATAATGTGAATTGAGATATAAGACTAAATATTAGGAAGCCTTAGAGATATTGTTTTAAAAAAAACAAAATATCCTTAAGGACATGCAATAATATAGTTCTTTTCAAATGTATTCATATTAAATCCAAAGGGTTTGAGATTTTGATGACAATGTTTAATGTTAGTTTTTAGTTCTTTTTAATAACAAGTAATTTGTATAATTGACTCAAAAGGTGATGGAGATATTTTTCAAGTCTTCTTCCATAATACTAACTAGTTGGGCTCAACAAAATTAGTCACATAACAACCCTAAGGAGTAGGTACACATCTTATTAGTAGGCTTACCTCACCCCAAAAGGAATGATGTAATCCATCTTTATAGAGGGGTAAAATAGGCCAGGTCAAGGAAATGTACTATCTTGACACACCTAGCTTTGTACAAAAGAATTAACTCTTAAGATTTATGCCTCAATTGTAAATCGGGTGTGGTTCTGGGAGGGGTGTGCCTCCCATGCACTACTTCAAATAATGTTTTAGAAAACAAGAATAGGTTGCTAAGACAAAGGTGTTTAAAGACAACTATGAACATATGGGGTATAAACCATCCATAAGCTACTTAAAGCTTTAGTTGTTCCTGCCCAACTCATTATGTTTGAATGAGGATTAGGAACTGTCATGTTACCATGCCCCCGATATAAGCTAATTTCTTTCGATTTCACAAACTTTATATAGCCCATCGATAAACATGATTTTAGGGTCACTTATGAGTTCTCCATTGTGGGATATGTCTCATAGGTAGGCCCTTATCTAATAAAGACAATAAAATGATATTTATCTTCACCCAAGATCACATGAAGCGCAAGGGGAGAGGATATGTAGCAAGTCCTTGGGGTGACTCAATTTTTTTTGTAAACTTAGAGTGTTTCTCTTCACCCAAGATTGCACAAAGCACAAGGGGAGTAGATATGCACTAAAAGTTCACACAAGCATGGAAAGCACAAAATACACTCATTCTTTTTAAATCCTCAAAGGTAATGATGACTTCATTTTAATAGCACCAAATTGAAGTATGAATTTATGTTGTTCAATTTTAAACCAACATTGCAATGGTGAGGATGTTTGGGTTCATTTTTAGCCAACTTTGAAAGATCATAGCATTGTAAATTTTAAAACCAATTGAAAGCTAGTTTCATAAATCATGAAATAAAGTAGCATATGATAGGTTACAAGAAAGATCAAGTGATATTTTTCTCCTTCACTTCAAGATTTTATGCTCCATCTCAAACCTGCAAAATAGTTAGCCTTACAAAAAAAACCAAAAGTAAGTAAATGACCAGAGAGTAAATTAAGTTGAAATTCAAAGCAAACATAAAAATTTAACTCTATGTGTTTTTACCTAACAATTGCATCGTTGTGTAGATAATTATGTTACTTTGGTTCAGAAAGAAGGCATTGTTGTATGAAAAATGTGTTGTTGTTTTAAAAAAGCATCGCTCTAGTGAAATTCTAGGTGTCGCTCTATTAGAAACTAGAGAGGTCAATTGCATCAGAGTTTTGACAAATACGTTGCTATTTTCAATGGCGTCGCTCTGGTGAACCTGTAATAAAAAAAAATAGAACAGTCAATAGCATCAATATATCAAAAGTATTGCTATAAAAAAAATGATAAAGGCATTCCAATGCAAACAATAACGGTGCTATATTCAATAGCATTACTATTTACAAAGGCATCACTCTAATAAAAGGACAATAGCGTTGCAATGCAAACAATAGTGTCACTATTTTCAATAGCATTGCATTGCACTAAACAAAAGCGTTGTCAGGCCCTACAACTTGCAAATCATAGATAACTCACATAAAATTCATCAATTTGGTTAGTTCTTCCCTCCTTCTAGCACTAGAATGTGATCATAATCATAACCTAATCTAAACATGCTAGATACAATATATTTTAAGTGATATCTAACTAGTTAAGCTATACTCCCAATGAAATTATTGAAAACAATGAACAAAGAAACCATTAAAACATGAAACAAACTAGAATGCATAATGGAAACTATTCTAATGTCTCAAGCCTCATCCCATTGGGGGATTGGTGTTGCAATAATGTGGAATGTTAGCCCTTTCCCAATCCCTTTGATGAAACAAGCTCAAAGATGGGCGCCATTGATGAAAATAAGCTAAAATGAATGAAGATAAGCTAAAATGGATTCATGGTAAGCTAAAATGGATGCAATATTAACTATAAATGGATGTTAAATGCTAAAATGAGTATGTAAATGTGTGACATAACTTTGCTAAAATGGAAGTCGATCCTTTTCTCATAGAAATGAGGAGTATTTATATGAGAAAATGGTGAATCAATGGTTAGGATCGAATTGCTCAATCAATGGATGAGAGGAAATGAGAGGAGATGGCATGGATTAAGGATTCTCATCAATGGATAAGAATGCAAGTTGACAAGGATCAAGGAATCAATTAATGGATCTTATTGATTTAAAGAAGCACACTTCCTAAAAAATAGGAAGTTGTTAGAAGAATATTCCCATTTTGAATGAGTTCAAATGGAGGAATATTCCAAGGGAATATTCCCTTGCAAGTGGGAGGGTGAGGGAAATTATCCATTTAGATAATTAAAACAATGTTTTAATTGTGCAAGATGGAGGAAATTGGGATTATCATTAAATAATTATCTTATTTAATGAAAGGTGGTTAAATGACATTTAATTGAATAATTAAGATTATTTAATTAAATGAGAGGACATAAGGGGTTTAATTTAAATAATTCACATAATCCAATTAAACATGATGAAAATTAGTGTGAAAGGGGGTGAATTAACCTAATAAAATTGATTATCATATTGAGAGATAAAAATGATGAATTTAATTAAACAATTAAGATCATTTAATTAAAAGGTTGAAAAGAGGAGATTCAGGACGAAACAGTGTTAGTAATCAAATTCAAATGTGCAATATCAGTCAGGACAATTTTGAGTGTCTACACTTTCTAAACTGACATTCTTTGCAGATTGCATTCATAGGCTTTGTAATCCTTGGTAGATCTCTCACAACATCAGTAGAATTGAACTTTACTAGGATATCAAAGTTAATGTGACCCATTCTTCTATGCCATAGACAACTTTCATTGATTTGTGAAATAAAGCACTTAACACCACCACCTTTGAGTTGATAAAAATTTCCTTCTATCCTTGTTCCTATAGCAACCAAAGTTTTGGAGCTTCCTTTTCTAATTTCACAACCATCATCCTAAAACACAAAATTGTATCCTCTACTGCATATTTGTCCTACACTGAGAAGATTATGTTGGAGACCCTTGATATAAAGAACATCATCTATTTTATGCTTGCCATCAAAACTAATTGAACCTTTTCCACAAATCTTAGCAGATGTATCATCACCAAACTTAACAAGACCAAAATCATACTTCTAAAGTTTAATAAACTTAATTTTGTCACCTGTCATATGATTTGAGAATCCACTATCAATTATCCAATAGTTTCTCTCCTTTCTTGCATGAAAAGTAGTCGACATAGTTCCTCCAATATTGTGACCTATTTCTGGAGCACTTTACTTCACACATCTTTTAGGATTTATAGAATTAGTTCCACGTTTAGAGCCATGAACAAGCATTCATCACTATCCTCATTAGGATCTTGTCTGATTCCTCATCATTAGATACACCATTGTCTTTTTCAACATAATAACTCTTCTTTACAAATTTACCTTTATGATCCTTATTTTTGTCATTTGCAACTTTGATTAGACATTTAGAAGCATAATGACCTATCTTTCCACAATTGAAACACTTAAAGGGTAACTTACCTTTGTATTTTTTTGTGCTCTTTTTTGATCTCCTTACAAAATTTGCTTCCACCTCATCAAGATCATCAAGATCTGATTCAAAATCCTTCTCTACCTTTCTGACTTTAAAGGCAGTTTCTTTCTTTGTATCATCTTGACCAAACTCTCTCAATTCAAAAAAAATTAAAGCACCAAACATATGATCTCTAAAATATTGATCTAAATTTTGAGTTTCCTAAATAACAAAAATTTTAGAACTATAAGATTTAGGAAGAATTTTCAATACCTTTTAACAACTTCAATTTCTTCCAACTTACCACCAAGACCATTGATGGCATTGATAACTCCATTCAATCTGAGCATGTAGGTTATAATGTATTCATCTTCTGACATCCTTAGGTTTTAAAATTTGGCTTTAAAATTCTACATCTTTGCTTGCTTGCCCTTATCATCTCCTTCATAAATGATCTGCAACTTCACCTAGACCTCTTTAGCAGTTTTGAGAATCATCACCTTTCCAAATTTAGAATAAAATAGACCACTCGGGATAGAATTCCTTGCTTTGTCGTTATTCTCACAATCCTTGACCTCATCATCACTTTTCAGACCATTAGCAAACATAGTATATCTAGTTTCAACCAACTTCTAAACTCCAAACCTTAGAGAGATAAGAAAGGCTTCCATCTCGGCTTTCTAATAAGCATAATTCATTCCATTGAACATAAAAGCTTTGGCACCCTTCCTATGCACCATCTGGATCTGCCTCGAGTGGTTAATCTTCTTACAAGGAACCATATCTCTAATACCAATTGTTAGACACACAAGACAATTGAGAGGGGGGTGAATCAGTTGTACATTAAAACCTTAAACCTTCATTAACCATCAAACCCTTATTATTATCAGCGGAATGTAAAAAAATGAAACACAAATACATTCAACACAATACATAAGAGAATACCAAAATTATGTGGAAAGCCTTAATCTGGGAAAAACCATGGTAAGGATTAGCTCACATATATATGAATAACAACATTAAATATAATATGATCACTATCAAAAGGTCTCACTACCTAAAAGAGAAAGAATGGATCACTACCAAGGGCTCAATGCCTAAAGGAATCACTATTCAAAATAAAGAATAATAGAAGAAGACTGTTCTAGATATATTCACTATCTCAAAGCAACATGAAAATCCACCATTTCAACTCTGCACCATCTGCAACCTTTGGCTCACTGCCTCCAACAACTTTAGGCATATTAAAAATGTAAACACCTTCAACTCACTACATCTGGTAGCCTTAGGCATTTAAGCTGATACTCAAATCATCACACTTGATCACATTCACATCACAAAACATTTGCGCATCTACCAAACACATCTCCAACAATTAACCTTTTTTATATATGCTCCACAACCTCAAAAACGTTCTCCATGTCAGCTTCAATGAAACATATGCACCTCAAACATGCAACCACTAAATAGGTCAGCATCAAAGACTTCTACGATGGAAAGAAGTGAAGGTAGACCACACCAAGGGTTAACTAAGATCCAAATCTATAATTACATGCTTTGCCACACTTGCATAAACAACAAACAATATCTAAAATTAGTGCTAGCACACCATGTTGGCCAAACCTACACTAACACTAACAAGTGAACACATACATGCCTTTCCAGGTCTAAAAATACCATGCAGAACACATAGAAACATTCCACAACGTCCAATAATATTCAAAACCATCAAAATATTCAACACCACTAACACAACCACCTGAAACTGAAGAACACATTCATTCTATGCAACCAGGTATACTACCACATAACCTTATGAATCCAAGCTTATGGAGTAGCTAAATACCACACACTCCAAGGAAAGTTAGGAATATGCAATATTAGCATGTTCCTAAATCTGCAAGACAAAAAATCTCATTGTGGAGAAATGCGAAGCAATCTCATTTCTCCCAGACAACCTTCTTCACATACAACACACTGTCAAACACAACTTCCACTGTCGCACGATCCAAAACCTGAATCTATAGATATAGTACCTCTGAACACCTCTGATCATCACATCTAAACCACACAATCCTATCTTCAACCATGAATCAATGCGAAGAACAACACTAAACACATCTCTATCATACTACACACTCTTTTATTCAAATTTTCTCAAAAAAACTTGGAAACCCGTTGAGAATTATGACTCAAATTTACTAGCTTGATTGCTTCCTGGAGCATTTTTTTTCCTCCTTCATCAACCTGAGTTAAGTCGTTGGTTTTCAAGTTTATCCAACTGAAGTCGCGGGGTTCCAAAGTTTCATAACCTCTCGACTTAGCGACTTTGGAGGGAAGGCTCCTTCCTTTGTTGTTGGCTCATCGCGGGTTTCAGAAACTTCATAACCTCTAACTTGGGGTTTGGAAGTTCAAGTTTAGAGTGACAGAGCGATCCCTTTGTCGGAAAGTCATGGGTTTTGGGAACTTCATAACCTCTGACATGAGGTTCTGGAGTTCAGTTCTCTAGTGATACAGCGACTTGGATGCCAATAGATTTGGGGATCACTTGGAGTTAATATTTAAGTCTTTTCTAAGAGACTTGTTGAGAATATTTTAGATTCCCTTTTGATGCTGCAAAATTGCACAAGTAGTGGACGCGTGTCTTGGTGGACCCCTCACCATGGCAAGCAAAATATGAAGGAGTGTTGACAGTTGGAAAGCAATGGTTGGTTTCCAACTATCGACAGATGTGGGGCCCGATAGGATGGTGAATCATGTTGAAGGCTGACAAGTGGAAATGATGTGGAGGACAGATGGCATGTGGGCCCATGTGCTCCTCGATGGTTAATCCCTATGGACTCTTGGAGAACCCTAACTTCTAATGAAGGAGATTTGTTCGACCGCCTATCCAACTGCTAGGTTTGAATGTTGGATGATAGCGTGTGGCTTGAGGTGAACTGGTAACCCTAAAGGGGTGTGGTAGTTGGAGAAGTTAGAGTGGTTAACAGTTGGTCTAACTGTTGGAATACGAACTGATCTACAGAAGATGAACTATTTCCTATTTGCTGAAGACGAATGTATATACATTGGACGTTTTATAGTACGTGAAGAGGGAGATGAATCTCACAGGAGGTGAAGGCTGAGCGGTTGTGTGACAAAGAGGCCGAGAGGCCGGTGGTCGAGTCGTGCGGCTGTGTAGCCGAGTGAGATGTCTCTCGCTGTGAGAGGAAGATTGAGGTAGGATTATGCTGCCGAAATCTCTCCAAATTAAGTGTCTTGGTTGATGTCTCATGTTAATTTGCACTGTATACTATGTGATAGTATTGTAACAGTGCGAAGGTTATATGGACTGAGAGGTTGATCAGTGAAATGTAAAAGGAAGAGAGGGAAACAAAATAGGGTTGTTGCCAGTTTGTCTCCAGAATGAAACAAGGAGTAATCTCTGTGAAAAAGGCTATGAGCCTGAGATTGTATTGTAACTCCATTTTGTTTATGAATACAATGGCTCGCATCTTTGGAGGTGGGGGTTTTTACCTGAAAAGGGTTTCCCATCTAGCGGCTCTGCTGCTTCAATGGTTTTGTTTGTTGAATCTATTTATGCAAGTTGTTGAAACTGAATTTACATGTGCTTCTCTTAGAAGGATTAATGAGGGAATTGAACTATGTATGATTCTACTTTGTGACATAGTTGTACGTGTTTTTGAGGTAATCTATTTGAAATTAAAGTTACCATAAGTAATTTCACCGTTTTGGAGGTTTCTCTCGAGATGACACAATTTTTTCCCAACAAAACCAAGTAAACCAATTGCATCAACAACACCACAGACACCTACTCAACATATTTACAACATCTACAACACCTTATCAATACCACAAACACTTCTCATCATGACCAAACTAGAGGTTGACATCAAATCACAACACTAATGCCAACATAGTGCAATAATCATGAACAATCTCCTTGACCATATTGGAGGTTGACATTAATGAAAAAAAAAATGAAAACACCAATAAATCTCCAACACCCCCATAGAAAAAAAAAATCCTCTTTGTATATGTGCAAATTATAGGTTGAAGAAAAATTAGAGAAATCTTGAAGAAGCGATTTTGCATTGTTACACAAGTTGTTATCATTGTTGTCACGCCATAGAAATTAAGTTGCAAACTTTATTTCTGAGTTTCTAAAAATGGGACTTGTGTCAAACTAAAGCAAGATCCTACATTAAAGGAAAATCAAAACTTATTTTGAATCCCTAGATTGAGACCCATTCACCCAGGGGAGAATGAGTCCCTTTTCACTCAAAACAAATTTCTGGTGACAAGGACATGTGTTCAAACCCTTCTTATATCTTCTTGTAAAGTTCTATAACAATCTTTGTATTTTCTAAAACCTAAATTTTAGGTAATATATCTTTTTGTTCACTTAGTTTGAGCATTGTAAATCATTTTAATTTGGTTTCAGATTTGTCTTATTGTCTTAAGGATAGAGATCCAAGTCTGATTGGCTCACCTTTGAGGTTGAAAGTAGATATTTACACCTTATGGTCTCTTTCCTAATGAAATTTATGGGGAAATGCACCTATTAAGATCCCTAAGGGTTTTATAAAACTTCATCATTATAAACCCTTTGAAGAGGGATCCCCTTGTTGCAAATGCGGTTGTCGTTGCACCAAAATATTGACCTGTTAATGCCCGATACAACCACTACATTTATACAAGATCCAAGATCCACAAGAGGCGGTTAAACCATGTCACGAAGCCCAAACACCATGCTGGCCCACATTGAGGAGACCAAGGGTGAAACCTTGCAACAATCCCCCCCAATGCAAGTGAGGGGTTCGAACCTGTGACCTCGACTTTGATACCAATTATTGCAAAGGCGATTGTTGTTGCACCAAAAGATCAACCTGTTAATGCCTAATACAACTACTAGATTTATACAAGATCCAAGATCCACATAAGGTAGTTAAACCATTTCACGAAGCCCAAGCGTCATGCTGGCCCACGCTAAGGAGACCAAGGGTGACACCTTGCAACACCCCTTTCCCTTTATTTCATTTTGGTGAACCTGACATTCTTATAACATACTTTTTTTTATTTTGAGGTCCTTAAAACCCTAGATATAGGTTTTGCATTATCTTGTTTTTCATTTCATTTAGGGTTACATCTTGCATGTTTGCATCATTTAAAATCATAAAAAATCCAAAATATCTTGCAAGGCATGTTTCAATTATTTAGATCAAAATTATAGTCAAAATTGTATTAAAAAAATTGTCATTTTTTTCATACATCGTCATACAAATTGCATTTACATTCAATCAAAAAATCTAGAAAAATTATTACTGAAGAATCTATTTGCAGTTAGGAATAGTGAGCTTAAATATCAGATCAAACACTCAGATTTAAATTTTTTAGAACCCTATGCAAGGGCCCATTTTCCCTTAGGAAAAGCTATCCTTGTATAGGTGATTTTTCAAATTTCTTTACATTTATTTGTCTCTATCTGCTTCATTTTATTGTACATATAGATCTCAATTTTAGTTTCAAAAATTGTATAATTTTGTAATGTTTGTATTTGATTTAATTGGTGAAAGAAAGTGCATTGTTTAAGATCAAAATCAACATTCAAAATTATTCATTTTCAGGTTTTTGCATCTCAAAATCAATCAATTATCATATTTCAGATCTGAATATTGCAATATCTTCAATACTTGCATTGTTCTTTCTATTTCTAAGTGTCTACTATCTTTATTCAGTGCTTTTTGTCTATTTTGGGTACACTTTTGGTTTGGTGAAACTTGTATGACTATCACAACCTGGTGTCCTACTGCCAATACTTTAGTGAGATGTAGTTCATGACTCATGGAATACTACACTAGTACATCCATCATGGATCTTTAGTTTTCCAACTCTTTCACTTATAGTGTTGACACTATTCAACCCATTCTGGACCACATCCTTTATGTCACATGTCCTATGAACACCTTACCATCAACCATTTATACTGATGTTGAAAACCTAGTTGCTCATGTCCCTCAAGAACTTTTGAGTATAGAGTATATTGCTGACATGTTGTTCCTATCATAGATAACATGAGGAGAATGCTTGATAATGACCAGAGTTTAGAGATTGTGTGTAGACTAGCTCTCATTATTGATAACCATATTCGATAATGGCTAGTTGTGCTAAGGCTTTAGGGTACAATCAAAGTCAAGGAGGAAATAAAATCCTCCCCCTACAACCATAGCCTCTATTCCTACATATACTCATCCAACTGTTACTACAACAATGCAACCAACAATATCACTCTAAATTTGGGTATTTCCACCGGAATCCTTTTAATTTTGTGAATTCAAACATCATATTTCAAAACTCCCCACCTCTCACAAACTTGTAATTAACTGCCCAACCAACATATATATAATGCTGGAACAAAACAACTCGAGAGGGGGTGAATTAGTTGTCACAAATTTTAACCTTTAAAACTTTCACCAAAACTTATGTCATGCCCTATATTTTACCCATAGGACAAGAATACAACCCTTTTTTTTTAAATTAAACATAAAAACAACTAAATTATACATGACTTAGATCACGAATTAGCTAGTCACCAATATTTGATGACTTAGATCCGTACTCAATAATTCATGAAGAAAAGATCACAAATATATATATATATAACAAAAATTATTATATAAATATATACTCATTTTAACTTCTATTTTTTAATAATAAAGATCAAGTAATATTTGTATATATGATTTTTTTTTTATATTCTATGTTAATATTTAAAAATAAAAATCATACATAATTATAAAGATAATGATGTATAAATAAATATAATTATCTATATGCATTTAATTATAATTATGGATAATATAGAACATCTTTACCCCCTCTTCCCTTAAAAATTAACTATTAAAAATACCTCTTAAAAATGTTTAAGTATTAATTATTAAAATGTCTTAGATTAAATATTTTAAAATTCCCTGTTTAGATTCTTATTTCTATTTCCATGACTTAACTATCCTTTTAAGCATGTTTTACCTACTTAAAATCTTCCACGTATCTTTCTATCTTTTTCTTTATATGATTTTTTTTAAAACCTAAAAAGTTTCTTTGTTTTTTAATTTTTAAACATGCATGCTTTTATATTACAAATTTCTCGTTTCTAAACCATTAGTATAGGAGGAAAAAACGGAGGGACTATTTTTTTTAAAAAAAATCATTGATTCACACAATGACTTCAATACAATAATAGAAAGTATTTTAAAATCAAAGAGATTAAAGTTCAGCGGATTGAAAATATATTTGAAGTCCATTTTCAATCTTTTTATTTGGGTGCCCTAATTTACAAGTGCAAAATAGAGAAAGGCAACCCTGATCTATTCTTCTCCACAATATGGAAAAGAATTTATTTTTCTTTGGTTTCTTTGTAGGTCTAAAGTCTCAAATGCTGTTAGTAGGGCTTCCATGAAAGAGTTTGATTAAACTTTGGCATTTTATTTTATTTTTATCTTAAAGTCATTGTTTTTCTTTTTACAATATCCATAGCAATATGGAGTCTAAATTTTGAATTTTCATGTTAAATATACACTAAAATAATGTTAACATTATTATTTATTTATAATACTTGGTTCTTGATTTACATTTTGATATATTTACCTAATATATAGATGGGCTTAAATAAATGTAAGATTAATGTTTTCATATTATAAATTTCATTTCCAATGTGTTCAATGGTCAAAATGAGTATACAATAAAAACAATTAATTTAAATTTATATTCCACGTAAATTAACATTTAACAAATGATTTTATTTTCTTTTAAAAATTTATACAACTTATTGTTACTTTTCTACATTGATCAAATAAAAAAAAAAATGATAAATGATACATTCCAAGTAAATTAACATTTAAACAAATGATTTTATTTTCTTTTAAAAAAAAAAAAAAGTTATTGAGATTTACATTCCAAATAAATTAACATTTAAACAAATGATTTTATTTTCTTTTAAAAGCTTATACAACTTATTGTTACTTTTCTACACTATTCAAATAAAAATAAAATTATAAATGATAAATCAATACAAATTCCATGATTAATTTTTATAATAAAGGTTTTTATATCCCAAACAAATCTATTGGAGCTCCAATTAAAAAATATTCAGAAGTGGGCAAGAAAATCTTCACCCAACCAATGTATGTCATCGTTAAGTTATATAATGTAATTGTAATTGTACGTTTTTTTCTTTATTTCAATAAACTATTAATTGTTTTCGTAAAAAGTGAGTCGGCTGTTAAGACTTTTATTCTTTTATTATTATCCAGCATTCAATTGATTTTATGGGTTGTGTGCCATATTGCCTTTATGCTCTTGGTATTAAAACCTAAATATGCTCATTATTAGAATCTTGACAGAATTTTCATTTTAATAAACATACTCTAAATCCCTCGCCAAAACCTTATTTTCAGCTACAGCTGGCCACACTTGGGAAGTGGAGATAATGCCAACGCGGGAGACTTTGGTGGAGTGGAAACCTAACGTGGCGGGAAGGCAGCAAAAACGAAGGAGATAGCCATGAAAATGGCGAAAAAAGATGAACGCCTGAGATTCTTTTAATCATTCTGCATTGATACGGATGCAAGGTAGCCATCAATGCGCTTTCCAGGTCGCCTCGAACAAGGAGATAAAACCCTAACATTGTATTTACCTTTATTTTATTTTTTTCCTTTTTTTATTTGTTTTCTTTTTGCCCTTGTAGCTACAGTTCAATGGGCATCAATCGTGTGTGACTGCATAGGGTTTTCAAGAGAGGAAGGCATTTGCAGCTTATGCATGTTTGCCAACAACAGGCTTTGGAGAAATTTCTCTTTTATTTTGACTCTATATTATTCTTATCTTCTATTTTCTTGGATACAAATTAAAGTTTGGCATTTCTTTCTGTTGATTGAAAGCTGCAATGATGGTTGTTGGTCAGGGTTGTGATGTTGTGCAACATTGCTTTGTTTTCTTTCTCTTCATTTGTTTTGTTTGTTCTACCCTATTTGACAGGGGTCTCACACCATTGTTACCAAACAATGAGTTTTCCTGTTTTGTTTTGTTTGTTGCACTTTGTGATTTGACATAATCCATGTCCAGTATTTTGCACAGCAACAGAGTTTGTGTATTACCCAAGAGACAAAACCCAACATTTTTATCATGGAACTACAAGGATCCTTTCAAGGGTGTGATGTTGCCAGAGAAGTA